>JAJJWW010002150.1:0-33985 GCA_023531295.1 Papaver armeniacum | reverse complement strand
AAAAGCAATATAATTCTATGGTTACTGGTGTAAGATGTTAGTATAGGATCGATAGAAACACACATTTATCAAAACTTCTCAGCAGCTAGAAGTATTTTCTTTCATCTCTAAATCTCCGACCCTAGAAGAATTGACAGCCTTTATATATAGGCTTCACGGTTTTAACTCAAAACTTAGAAAATAAAGCTAAAAATCTTCACTAATAAAGAGAATATCTATCGTGACATAAAGCGAATATATTCCTTATACACTAACTAAAATAAACTCAAAACTAACCAAACTTAGACCGAATAACCAAACTAGTTACGACCACGTGCTCAAAGCGTTCCCTTTCTTCATGGTAACACAAGGCAATCTCGTGCACTACATCATTCTCCCCTGGAAGGAGGAAATTCGCCCACGAATTAGGCGGGTCGTCAGCGAGTCTTCATAAGGAAGAAGGTGACCCATGATGAAATACATCTGCAGCTTGAATATGACTTGAAGCTTCAAACGGAAAGCATTAGGATTGATTGCTTCAATGACTTCCAAAGGGCCAATCTTGCGAAAATTATCTTTAGTAACTACTGCGAAAACAAAATCACCAACAACAACATCCACAGCTGACTTGTACTTAGTGGAAGATGCAAACAAGTTCTGGCCGGTAGCAATGGGAACTTCTTGGGGTTTATGACTTGAAGTTTGGACTGTAACATGCATAGGCTGCAAGTCGGGCATAGGTGGAAACACTTGTTGATCCCGTTGTTTAATACATGAACCAATATCCATTATTTCTGTCTCATAATTACGTCCCAACAGCATATTAGAAGCAATAGTAGAGATATTTACGGAAGACGGCTCTTTTGCTGGGACTAGGGTAATGCGTGTGGAATTAAATGTAAATGAATAAGAATTCTTTTACCATTATGATCCACTTCTATCATAACGTCATGAACTTCCAATAATAGATGATGGCATCCATCACCACAACATCACACCAAACATTGTCTTGATATAAAAACACAATGGAAAAATTCACTAGACAACGTTTAGAAATAGTTACCTATGAACCTTTACTAAGCCAATGAAGAGAGTAAGGATGGGGGTGTTTTCGTAGGTAGCTTCAACTTACGAACGGCTTCTCAGATATATGACATTTCACAACTATAGGAATCGATAATCATGCGACAAACCTTTCCAAGTACAAGTTGTCTGAAAAATATTCATTTGCGGCCATGGCTCATCATTTTTTCGAGTCAAAAATGAACGACGGAGAACCATTAAACACTCACCTTGATCTCCAAGAAAAAATACTTCTTGTGGAACATCCGTTTTCTCTTTAGTGTCAGCTGATAGATTCATCCTTTGCATCACCGTCCACTAATAAGGACTTGCTAGGCCTTCTAGCTTTACGAAAATCCTTCGCAAAATGACCGGACTCTCCATAACGATAACATGAGTTAGCAGCCAGACTTTGTGAAGAACTAACATCGTATCTCGCGGAAGCATTCGTAACGGGACCATAGGAGGGTGACTAACGGCCGAGGCGTAATAATTCTGACGGGTCCATTGTTTTCAAAGCGCAACGCGCGATGGACTTCAAAGCGGAAAAATAATCAAACAAGTTTAGAGTATCTTGAAAGATTTGGCTAAAACCTCCTATATAGTGAAAACACAAGTTTTTCTTCAGGCTCCATAATACCCGATATAGTAACCAAATCATAAAATTCCTTCATATATTCGTCAACGGAACGAGAACCTTGACGAAGATTTTAAAGACGAATATATAGCTCTCGAGTGTAATTAAAAGGTAAAAATGTTGCCTTTGCCTTACACTTTTCAATCCTAACCCAAGATGAAATCATTTGGTTTGCCTTGTTGTATACGCGTTGCTTTCAATTGCCTCCACCAAACAGCAGCCTTTCCTCGAAAGTGGGTAGTAACAAGAGGAACCACACGAGCAGCCGGTACCGTCTTAAACTCAAGCACTTCTTCCACGGTAGAAAACCATTCGATATAATCTTCCCAAGCGTCAATCCACTACCATGAAACTCGGAATCTCACACAATACGATTCCCACCTTCTAGAGTCACATTCATGATGCAAGTTCCCCGTTCACGATCAGCAAATGGGTTTTCAGCATCATTATCATTGATTCGCTCGATGTCCGATTTATCAGTAGGAAGCCGACGACGCTCATGTCGTTGCAGCAAAGTAGCTACTTAGCCGGGGAGCAGCTCAACCATGTGTGAGTTCATCGTGCCAAGTTCTCTCCATCACCTCATCAGCAAAACTTCGCGAGACCACCTGACCTCTACCACGAACCATGTTTGAAAGATCGATACCCAGTTTTTGGATACCAAATGGTATCCTCTAATTTATTTCAATTATTTCGCAAGATATATTGTAATGATTAATTATTTTATCTATTAAGAATATTCTAGAAATATAAATAATTATGTAGGGATTTTATTATTTTTAGAAATATCTTTTATTTTAGGTAATAAGTATTTTGATAGTTTGGGAAATAATTAATTGTTTGGGTAGAGTTATCTATATAAAGGAGCTCTATGTTTTAGTATTAGGCAGTCTTGGATGAATTTAAAAGTGGTGTTCCTTGAGAGTGGTATCTCGGAAACATGTGGTTTTTAGTATTATTTCTATTCAACGCTTAGCCACCGCATTAGTTGGTTGAGGAGATAGGCAACGCTCCTTCATCCTATTTCGAGGAAGAGATAATGGTGTTGTTCGAAGAGTCGCTCTCAACGATGAGAAAGAGCAAGCGGTAATAGATAGTCTAGAACGGAAGGTTAAGGCACTCACCCTCCAACCTGGGTCAAAATGCATCCTTGAAGAGCCCATCATGGTACTAGCCTACAATGAGTGGAGGAAGTGACCCGTGATGAACAAAAACCTCGTTCAATGACAAGGAGGAAGGGATTTCAAGGAGTTGCACATAAATCTGCGAGATTCGTGGGAGTCCTGATTAAAGCTTGAAATCCAAATTTTATCACGAGAACCATAAATACAAGCAATCATACCAACAAAATTCTTAGAAGGAGAGAATGGTGGAGTATTTATGGAAAAAATATGCTTGCATATTTTTAATATCCTAATTTATTTCAATTATTTATAAGATATATTGTAATAAATTAAGTTATTTTTATTTATTAAGAATATTCTAGAAATATAAATAATTATGTAGGGATTTTATTAGGTTAGAAATATCTTTTATTTTTAGGTAATAAGTATTTTGATAGCTTAGGAAATAATTAATTGTTTGGGTAGAGTTATCTATATAAGAGCTCTATGTTTTAGTATTAGACAGTTTGGAAGAATTGAAAAGTGGTGTTTTCCTTGAGAGTGGTATCTTGGAAACATGTGGTTTTTGTTAACACGGGAATATAGATGGTGTAACTTAGGACTACTCTGTCATATATATATACCGTATTGTGTCTTAGTGTATCTCTTTGTTTACTTGCCTAAAGGGCTACTGTGTAACTCTTGAATAATATAAATACATCTCCTCAAACCTGTTTAGGGTTAAGAGTCATCAAAACCTATTATGGTATCAGAGAAGGCTATTTGCGACGAGTCTTTGACCGCGCCTTTAATCCACGTCACCCGATTTAATTGTCCATGTGTTAGACCCAACGAGGCTAAACGTGAGGGCGTGTTGAGATTATTAGTCCCACATTGTTGGGCAATCTAAGATCCTGGTTTTATAATCTCTGTGGTCTCTCCACTCATTAATTACCAATTGGTTTTGAGTTGGATGTCCATATTCTAGCATGGTATAGAGCCATTAGGGCTGTCTTTTTTTTTTTTTTTCTCTAAACAACAACCTTAGCAGCCATGTCTACAAATCCTCTAAACAATCCTCTCTACCTCATCCACATCTCTTATGTGTCTACAAGTTCTTCTCCTCTCAAGCTTAAACCTTCCTACATCTCCTTCAAACTTGATGTGAAACCAACTACATACAATGGCGTCGTCAAAGTAGTTCCAATTGTACGTTCAATGATCTACTCTCAGTCATGTGGATTAGAGGTTGAATCTCAACTCCTTTTCTACCGGTTCATCTCATGAAGATCCTCTCCCAAACCCCAAGTATCTCCCCCGGTTTCAAATTGATACATATCTTCTTAGCGGCTCCAAGCTACCCTAACTCGATCGATTTTTGGAAGATATCCCTGATTTTACCTATGCTCGTGAACTATGGCAATACTTAGCCAATATCTATCGGCTCAAGCTGCTACTCGTTCTCTTAAAGCTGCGTCATCGGTACCAAACACTTCAACGAGACAATCTCTCCATCTCTGCATATCTTGCCAAAATCACTTCCATCAGAGATTTTCTTTTGACTTCATCATCTCCTTTAAGTGATGTTGAAATTGTTATTAATACCCTTAGAGGTTTAGGACCTGATTATCAAGCTTTCTCAACCGCCGTAGAAACTCGTTCTACTCTTCCTACATTCTCTGAGCTAAAGCCTTTGCTTCTCAATCATGAGATTCGTCTTACCCAATACAATCAACCCATACCAGACTCCTACTCCTTCCCGCTGCCTTCTATGGTTCCACTTTTTCATGTTCTTCTTCCACAAACTTTTCCCCTTCTCGTGGTGGTTCCAACTCTAATCGTGGTGGTTACAACTCCTTGAGAGGTGGCGAAGTGGTGGAAACAATGGCTGTGGTTATCGTGGTGGTGGTCGTGGTCTTCAGTGGACAGCGGAAGAGGTGGTTTACTTTGGCACCTCAAACCTATTCGTTTGGTAATCAATTCCAACAAGATCGGTCCATACTTGGTGCTCCTCGATAGTGATCAATCCGCCAGTGCCTCCCTTCACAACTTTCGGGGAACCAAATGTCAGATTTTTGAATCTAAGGCGCACACTGCATTAACTGTGGAAACAGATCTAATCATGCTTCCCGGGCTCGTGACCTTCCTCGGTCATTTTGATGTTATGCAACTCAAAGCTACCCATTTTATCAAACATTGGTATCTTTCTTTAAATCGAGGGCCTAAATCACATGACGGGCTGATCCCAACCTACTTACTGCTCCATTTGCCTACTTTGGTTCCAATCATGTTATGGTTGGTAATGGTAACCTATTCCCATTACTTCTACCGCAACGCTTTGATCACAATGCCACATAGTTCCATATCTTTAAATCGAGTTTTCATGTGCCTTTAATAGCAAAAAAATCTTATTTTTGTCTCTCAATTAACTTCAGATTATAATGTTTCTGTGTGTTTTGATCGATTCGGTTTTTCCGTTAAGGATGGAAAAAAGACGGAAACTTCTACTCACCTGACCTAGTAACGGTGAATCTGTACTCCATTCGTCCTACCACTTCTTCCACATCTTCATCCCCGTTGCTGCTCATGATCATGTTTCTCGCTTTCCACTTCTCGGTTATGGCATATGCGTCTTGGTCATCTGCACATGATCAAGTCTCGGCTTAGCTTCTCGAAATTATTTTCGCACCTTGATTATTAGGCACACTTTATGTAATAGTTGTGCTTGTGCTAAACATCATAGGTTACCGTTCTCTTTATCAACTTCGGTGAGTGATCGTGTACTCTTTAAGGTTATAGTGATTTATGGGGGCCATCTCCGATTTATTTCAAATTCCGGTTTTCGATATTTTCTTCTTATTGTGGATGATTTTTCCAGATTTACCTGGATATATTTTTTGCATAATAAAACTCAAGTCTTTAACTGTGTTAAGCACTTTAAAGCTCAAACTGAGAATCGTTTTTCAACAACTCTGAAAAATTTTTCAGAGTGATGGTGGTGGAGAATATATTTCTCATTCTTTGCGTGATATTTTCACCACCCATGGTGTTTTACATCAGTTTTCTTGCCCTCACACTCCACAGCAAAATGGTGTGTCTGAACGCAAAATTCGTCATATAGTTGAAACAGGCTTGGCTCTTCTTCATCATAGCAACATGCCAAAGTCTTATTGGCCAGAGGCATTTTCCACACTGTTTACCTCATTAATCGAAAGCCTTCGTGCATGCTCGGTGGTTATTCACCATATTTTAAGTTGTACAATGCATCCCGACTGCAACTTTCTTCGTGTCTTTGGTTGCTTATGCTACCCTCATTTAGTTCCGTACAACAAAAACAAATTGGAGTTCAAAACAAAACCATGTGTTTTCATTGGTTCCTCTACCTAACACAAGGGATATAAATGTTTTGATTTGAGCAATTTTGATGGTGGTTTTTAGCTTAGGGTTAAAATCGTAAAACACTAAACCCTAGCAGACAGGGATGTCACAACATTTAAAGTAACAAGCATTTACTAGGAACATTTACTTGAAACCTTTAATGTGTCCCTAAATAATTACCGGGGTATCTTTTTCAAATTAGGGTTCACGACAAGCCAAACCCTAATTCCCACGTGTGCCAATGACAAATCATACCACCCACACCGACCGCACCAAAGCATGCCAACCATGCTAGCTGCACCTCTGTGCCAATGGCAAATCATGCCAGCCACACCGATGACGCCAAAGCATGCCAACCATGCTATCCTCACCTATGTGCCAATGGCAAATCATGCCAGCCACACCGATCGCGCCCAAAGCATGCAAACCATGCATAGCCGCACCTCGTGCCAATAGCAAATCATGCCAGCCATACAGGCCGCGCCAAAGCATGCCAACCATGCTAGCTGCACCCCTCTGTGCCAATGGCAAATCATGCCAGCCACACCGATCACGCCAAAAGCATGCCAACCATGCTAGCCGCACCTCTGTGCCAATGGAAAATCATGTCACCACACCGACCACGCCAAAGCATGCCACCATGCTAGCCGCACCTCCGTGCCAATGACAAATCATGCCAGCCACACCGACCACGCCAAAGCATGCCAACCATGCTAGACGCACCTCCGTGCCAATGAAAAATCATGCCGACACACCGATCGCGCCCAAAGCATGCCCCATGCTAGCCGCACCTCCGTGCCAATGGCAAATCATGCCGCCGACACCGACCGCGCCAAAGCATGCCCGGCCATCTTCAGCCGTACCTCCATGCCAATGGAAAATCATGCCAACCACACCTATTGTGTCATGCCAAACGCACCATGCCGCGCCACCATGCGGCCTTCTCTACGCGGCTATCAAAACGAAGGCGTGCAACAACCAACGGTTGCCCTTCAATCCCAGGAGCAAATCCCGCCGTCTAAGGTTACCAAACGACCTTTGCCCCAAAACCCTTAGCTGGTCACGCACCTAGCCTAAGGTAGCCACGCCATGCGTTTATGGCAAACCCTTGCCCCACATGCCAAGCCAAAACCGCACCTAGCCCAAGCTAGCCACGCCATGCGCCTATGGCAAACCCTTGGCCCCACATGCCAAGCCAAACCAAACCTAGCCAAGCTAGTCGCGCCATGCCAAACGCACTTGCCTTGGCCCTAGCCATGCTAGTCACATCATGCCAAGCCAAACGCCTTGCCTTGGCCCAAGCCACGCCATACGCCCATGGAAAACCCATGGCCCCACATGCCAAGCCAAAATCGCACCTAGCCAAAGCTAGCCACGCCTTAAGGAGAACCCTTGGCCCCACATGCCAAGCTAAAATCGCACCTAGCCCAAGCTAGCCATGCCATACGCCATGGTAAACCCTTGGCCCCACATGCCATGCCAAACCAAACCTAGCCAAGCTAGCCGCGCCATGCCAAACGACTTTGCCTTGGCACTAGCCATGCTAGTCACATCATGCCAAGCCAAACGCCTTGCCTTGGCAAGAAAAATCGAATTGAAGAACCGTACAGCATTTTTTGCGCGTTGCATACGGCTCTAGAATGGAATCTACTTTTACCTCAAGTGGAGGATCTATCAAACCCAGATCGGTAAATAATCCATTTACCACCCTTTCTTTTTCTAAGAGTTAAAAAATACTATGATGGTTCCGTTGCTTTCTATATTTATCTCGTCCGTAATTCAAAGAATCCCAAAGTTTCTTTTTGATCCGATCAAATAGGGAAAGGATAATCTTGTGTATGTTTTTTCATTTTAATACTCTTTAAATAATGTAAATATTGGAAAGAGCCCTACGATGTGTGATGTGAAAACAAAAAGTTTGTGACGCTCGAAATCGAACCACGATAATACGCCCATGGCAAACCCTTGGCCCCACATGCCAAGCCAAAATCGCACCTAGCCAAAGCTAGCCACGCCCAAGGCGAACCCTTGGCCTCACATGCCAAGCCTAACCACACCCTAGCCCCGCCACCGTTGGCCTTCCCTACGTGACAACCAAAATGAAGGTGTGCAACAATCAACGCTTGACATTCAATCCCCGGAGAAAATCCTAGCCATCCAAGGTTACTACACGACACATGGTAACCTTTGGCCCGAAAACCTAAGTTTGGCCACGCCAAACCTTGCCATGCCAACGACATGCCAACCTAACCACGCCCTAGTCGCGCCACCCTGTTGGCCTTCCCTACGCGACCACCAAAACGAAGGCGTGCAACAATCAACGGTTGCCCTTCAATCCCAGGAGCAAATCCTAGCCATCCAAGGTTACCAGATGACACATGGTAACCTTTGGCCCGAAAACCTAAGTTTGGGGACGCCAAACCTTGCCATGCCAACGGCATGCCTACCTAGTCGTGCCACCACGTTGGCCCTCACTACGCGGCTACCAAAACGAAGGCGTGCAACAATCAACGGTTGACCTTCAATCCCGGTGGATCAAATCCTAGCCATCCAAGGTTACCGTACGACACATGGTAACCTTTGGCCCGAAAACCTAAGTTTGGCCACGCCAACCTTGCCATGCCAACCTAGTCGCGCCACCACGTTGGCCCTCACTCGTGACTACCAAAACAAAGGCGTGCAACTATCAACGGTTGCCCCTCCCTCAAGATGCAAAATCTCGACCGTCGAAGGTCACCAAAGTGCCGGCAAGTTTCGAGCTTGACTTTCCAAGCTTACAACAACGTGCTACATGTTTTCCAAAACATTTGAGACATCAACACAAACTGGGGATCCTCTTTGGATATTGGTTTATCGGTTTACAGCGTGCGGCGTACACTACGCCCGTCATAAGGAAGTGTCATAAGGGTGAGGCGGTTAGTAAATACGAGAAGTTATGTGTGAAACGTTCATGGGACATAAATCACATGCGTTAACAACTTTATGGGACATCAATTCCATAACGTTAGCAGTTTCATGAAAACCCGAGTTTCATGCGTTAACTACTTTATGGAACATCAATTCCATGCATACGGCTAACGCCTCCTCCCATTTACTTCCCGGCTCCTTAATGAGACCAGGGTATGTTTTTACTCCGACTTGTATAAATAGGTCTTACCTATTTCCATTGAACAACAAGTTCATACGGAGATACAACACTCAGAAATACTTGCTTGCTAGCTCACCTTGTGAGCTCTCTCACTTTTCTGATAACAAGTCGTAGTAACCCAACTACTCTTCCAGAATCAACTATTCTGGTCTCACCACTTTCCTTGCTTCCCTCCCAAAACCAACCCATTCTCCTCCACTTTGTGACCGAAGCAAGTCCTGGAACGGCCATTTCTTGGTTTAGGCCAGACTTGTACAGATTGATATCTCGAATCTAAAGTAATCCCTTGCAGTACATTATTTAAGGTTTAAATTGTTTCTCACTGCACACCCGCAATTACCAAATCAAAGCAGAAACCATTTTCACCTACAAACATGAAACGTGTGTATATCTCTCGGAATGTTCTTTTTGATGAGTCTTCTTTTCCTTTCTCTATCACCAATCCTAGTATTTCTCCTGAACCACAATCTCTTTACCCACCTGGTTGTTTTACCTCTTGTCACTCCATCTCTTTTACCTCCTTCTCCTCTTCCCCGTCCCACAGCTCCATCGAATATTCTTTGAACTCCTTTATTACTTCCTTATCCACCAGTAATGATTCTTTCTCACCTCCTCATTCTCCAGTTTCTCCAGCAGCGAGTTACTGATGCATCATCGTCTCCAGTTTCTTCTCTCACATCTTGATTCCATTGCTTATCCAACTTCTCAACACGGTCCCGTCCACATCCAATGACTACTTTTACGTGATGGCATCCGTAAACCTCTAGTTAAAATGAATTAGTTTTACCAAGCATCTTATTGCTTCATGTTTTCTTTCTGAGATGCATGATTCTTTTTGTTGAACCTAAATCCTACAAAGAAGCTAGATTCCAGTGTGGTGGATTCTATGAGAGATGAACATCATGCTCTCCAAATTAATGACACTTGGTCATATGTTCCGCGACAACCCCATACGAATGTTATCGGCTAAAATGGGTCTATCGGATTAAGCGCAAATCGGATGGTAGGATTGATCGTCGCAAGTCTCGTTTGGTTGCAAAGGGGTATACTCAATAATTTGGTATTGATTATAAAGAAACCTTCGTCCAGGTTATTAAGCCTCGTTATTATTCATTTGTTCTTGAGTATTGTTGTATCCTCGTTCTTGGCCTATTAAATCGGTTAGATGTTAAAAATACATTTTTGCATGGTCTCTTGGATCAAGAGGTCTACATGTATCAGCCTCCGGGATTTGTCGATAAGAGATATGCCAATCATGTTTGCAAGTTGAATAAAGCCATATGGGCTCAAACAAGCGCCTAGGGCTTGGTTTCAACGGTTCACTTCTTACCTTCTTTGAATTGGGATTTGTTGCTTCTATGTCTGATGCTTCTCTGTTTGTTGAAAATATTCCCTGGTGTTATGTTACTTCTTTTTATATGTGGATGATATAATTGTTACAAAGTATGATTCTCATTATTTTTTCTCAACCGTTAGTGGCTCTCAAGCAACAATTTTCAATGACAAACATTTGGGTGATCTACATTTTTTTTCTTTGGTATTGAGGCACATAGGTCTTCTTATGGTCTTCATCTGTCTCAAAACCTGATATACTCTTGACATTCTTCAGAGTGTGGACTTATTAAGCTACTGAAATTGCTTCCCTCCACTGCTCGTGGGTGCAAAAATGTCACTCATCGCTGGTACCATGTTTCCTGATGCTACGTTATATCGCAGTTTAGTAGGTACGTTGCAGTATTTAACAATGACCAGACCAGATATCACTTATGCTGTCAATCAGGTTTGTCAGTTTATGCATGCTCCCACTGATGTTCACTTTCTTGCTGTAAAGAGAATTCTTCGCTATCTCAAAGGCACGTTAGGAAAGGGTTTATTTTTCAGACCATCATCCAGTTTTCAAGTCTCTGGTAGCTCTTCCGATACAGTTTATGCATATAGTGATGCTGATTGGGTTGGTAACCCTGATGATTATCGTTCTACAGCTGACACTTGTGTTTTTGTTGGTCCTAATTTAATCTCTTGGTCTTCGAAGAAATAGCCTCGGTTTCGTTCGAGCACCGAGGATGAATACCATGCCTTAGATCTTGTTGCTGCCGAAGTTATTTGGATATTTTATCTCTTGAATTATTTAGGCTTATACATCACGCAACCATCTATTCTTTTTGTGATAACATCGGTGCTACTTACATGGCTTATAATCTGTCATGCATTCTCGTGCTAAACATATTGATGTTGACTATCATTTTTTTCGAGAACGTGTTGTTCGTGGCTCTTTGATTGTTCGTTACATGCCTACTCAACATCATCTTGCAGAATTATTTACTAAAGGACTTCTCAAGTCAAGATTTCATTACCTATCATCCAAGCTTTCACTTCAGGATACCCACTTTCAGCTTGCTATGGAGGGTGTTAACACATAATATAGATGGTGTAACTTAGGACTACTATGTCATATATATACGTATTGTATCTTAGTGTATCTCTTTGTTTACTTGCTCAAAGGCTACTGTGTAACTCTTGATTAATATAAATACATGTCCTCAAACCCCGTTTTGGAGGTGGATCGTAGTAAACAAGGTTTCTACATATGCCGTAGGAAGTATACATTGGATATTATCATGGAAACCTGCTTATTAGAGCACAACCTGCAGAGTTTCCAATGGAGACAAATCATCGTCTTGCTTTGGCAAAGTGTAAGATATTAGATGATGTGGAGAAATATAGGAGACTGTTGGTCGTCCGATTTATTTGTCGATCCACCGGACCAGATCTTGCTTACTCGGTGCATATTTTGTCACAATTTATGCAACAACCAAGAATGGAGCATTGGGAAGCAACCCTTCTGTGGTTAGATATTTGAAGAAGAATCCTGGACAAGGAATTCTCGTTGCGCTCCCGATAGTGGTCTCAGTTTAAAAGGATGGTGCGACTCGATTGGGCAAGTTGTCCATTAACTAGACATTCATTGACATGATGGTTTTGTTTTTCTTGGGTTTTTCACCGTGTCTTGAAAACTAAGAAGTAGCATACTGCTTTCTCGGTCCTCACCGGGGCTAATAGAAATCTATGGCGATGCTTACATGTGAATTAACGTGGTTGAAACAATTACTTGGTGATTTAGGAGTTCATCATACACATGGGATGAATCTCTTTTGTGATAGTCAATCGCATTATATATTGCTCGAATCCAGAATTATTTCATGAACGACAAAACATATAGAATCGACCGTCATCTTGTCAAAGATGCTATAATAAGGAAGATTATATCACCCTCTTACACTCCTACAACAATGCAATTGTGTATATCTTTACAAAATCCCGAGGGAAGGCTCAATTTAAGTTTCTTTTCAAGATGGGCATTTGTGATCTCCATGCTCCATCTTGAGGGGGGTATTAGGAAATAGGGCTATACTTAGCCTAGAGTTATATTTGGTGATTAGAATATGTGTGGCTCAAGTCCGTGATTTGAGACCCAAGTGTGGTCTGTGTATACCAAAAATGAGAAAAATAAGACTTAACCAAAACTTGACAAAACTTCTTCTTCAAAACTCACATTAATGAAAAGCTGAAAGAATTAACATACATTGAGAGGGAAAACACAGAGTCGGTGATAAAGTCTATACCAAAATCCCATTCTGTTAGTTCAATACATGATCACATAAATTATGAACATTAATTAAAGTAAACAACATGAACAGATTAATAAATAAAAGAAGTTCCTTGTAACTCATAAAAAAGGCTCCCTCGCACAGAGATGCTAAAGAAACATACATGGCCTAGCGGGCTAGATGACAGACACTTTTATAACCAAAACTCAAGTACCCAAATGCGCAGTTATATGTAATGCTAATATTTATGCATCACAAAAACCAAACAGTGGCCTCTTGAGAGATGCATTCATATATCTACGTTTCGTTGTATCGGCTATATGGCCCCAGGCCTCAACCCATCTTGACCACGATGATTGGATGGCGGAGCGCTACCAAGGCTATGATAAGAATGGGGAAACAGAATACTGGTATCGCCATTAAAAATGACTGATTGGGATAGAACATAGAGCTCATGGACCATGTGAATGCTCCAAACACTAAGATAACTCCCCCCTATTCTATTCATCTGGCTTCCGTTGGAAAACCATGTGACATAACCACCCCAAGACCAATAAATAACGATCCATAGCACACAAAAAGCAATGGTATGGCAGCTACCGTTGATGAGTTTGACCAGGCTTTCAAACCTACAAGAAGAGTGGTCGTAGGTGCAACTACAATCATAGCCGTCTTCCCAAGTTCGAACTCTCGAAAAGGGATCTTTCGATGGTGGTTTTGTTTGCTGTTATGCTCAGAATCTTTCATGTCCCTGAGACCCATCTCACGGTCGTTGCCCCTCATGTCTAGAGGCTATTGGTTGAGAAGTGTAGTTTTTCGTGGGTAAGTCCGGTGAGGGTGGCATACCTATTTGCCCTGTAATCGGAGATGAATCAGATTGGGATGACTCGGTAGAGGATGAATGGTGCATGAAGGGTGAAGCTGCTGGATCACTACTTGCTTGCTGACCATGGATCGGCTGATGAACATTGGTCGGTGGTGTGATATGACCACCAGCGTGATTGCTACTACCGGATATCATTTCCGTACTTGATCGATTAGCAGAACCTAGTACTGAATTAATAGGTTAGGTAGCTAGGTAGAGTTAGATACTGATGAATACGAAGGAGGTGTGGTTTGAGATGAAGAGATTAGAAATAAAACAAAAGCCATTAATCAATATTTTCTAATTTCTATGTTATGTTTTGATCACTTATTCTTATAGCATTGTTTTATTTGATCCGAGTAAAAACGTAAGCATGATTAAACTCGGATCCACGTATCTTCCTCTTCCTTCTAGACGAATCGCCCCTGAAACTTTCCATTGAGACGTCTAATTTTTTACTTCGAAAGAAAGAGAAGACATCTATCATGTTTTTCTGAGTTTTCCTGTTAAAAGGTGACCAGAATTGTCTCGACAGTTTGTCTGGCGTCAAGTATAACAAGAGAATGCATTATCCGATCAGAGAATATGATCTCCTGGTATCCTATAAAACCTGGATTCTTGGACTATATATCTCAATGGCGCGAAAGAACTGATCAACACGTAACGTTTCAAAATATCAACTTCTTTATAAAGACCTGATCAACACGGACTTACAAAGACCTGATCAACACATACTTGGGCGAGAAAATTATTATCCCGAGCTGTATAAACAAAACAATATACAGCACATTATTGCATTGGACAAAATTCCTGTATCTTTTTTTCTTCTAATCCGATTCTTTGATTCGCTTATCTTCTTCAGCGTCAAATTTCACTTGGTTTCACCCAGCAATTGGATGCCTAAATCGATACGGAGTATGCTATAAATGATAGGACGTGCGAGCTTGGCAATGTGCGTAAGCGCGTTCGTAACCGCGTAGCACCGATGGATGGAGAAATTACAGGTTTAAATGTAAGTTTGTCCGGAGAACTGGCTCTTATTCATTTTTAAGATTAAAATCAATCGCCTCTTGGCTCTTAGGCAGTCGAGTAACCGTCCGAGATTCTGAAAGATCATATTCAACCAAGTATTATTTATAGGAGGTTATTTGAATTCTCTCAGCTGGTTTATTATATCCAGTCTCGTACGATTAGTTTGCTTTCCGCCATGCTGACAATCTTAAGAAGATTAGAGAGTCGAAACAAGACTGAGGAAGTCATTTTTGGCTCGGCTTTTGTCGTAGCTATGGTTTTAGTCCAATTACCCTATTAAAGAGATCAACAACGGGGACCTGATACCAACCATTCTGTTTGGTGATGTATTTCATGGTTTTCTTTTAGCAGTGAATTTTGCATTCACAGCAGCTGTTGTTACGATATGTATCCGTGAAGATTTCCCAAAGATAGCCAGAAATACTCGAGTTGCCGCTCTTCTATTTGCAGCCACCGGTTTATCAATATTAACTTGGCTAATCGTAGCTGGAGCCCCCTACAACTTATAGTTTAGCTTCATCTCTTTTAAGATAGCTACTTGTCCACCCTGCAATCGATGTGTGATAGTACTAATCAACCCGAATCTTAAATTTTGAGCGAAAAACTGTACTGCATATTAAGGTTTGGGTTTTACTCACACAAATTGATTAGTTTAGGAAAAAGATGCAAAACCTCACCATGGGAAACACTAGACTTGCCCTCTTCTATTTACAGCTACCGCTTTATCAATATTAACGTGGCTAATCGTAGAGCCCTTTGCGATAGCTGCACAAAAATATAGTGCATTCAGGATATAGAGATTTGGCTGCATATATGTAGTTTTGGAGCTGTTTGTGTGTTTTAGATGCTTGTATCACAAGTTTCTGGCCATCTTATTTTGACATGCTGACATTTTCTCAGAGCACTGAAATGGCGAAAAGCTGATGGATGACATGGTTGCAAATAGTAAGGATATGGGTATATAGGAAAAGTCCATACCACATCATCGAGCATCTTCTAAACCGTCGGATTTCACATCTATGCTTGTGCATCTTTATTAGTAGCAAATCTAATGCTTTAAAGGTGCTAGCTAATTGTGCACTCAGTGCGTGATAGCACTAGTCCACCCTAGTCCTAAATTTTAAGCGAAAAAATCGTACTGTATATAGAGAGGTTTGTGTCTTACTCACAAAATCTGATTAGTCTGGGAAAGATGCAAAACCATACTATGGTCGAGGAATTTCTCGTAAAACCGTTCTATGTAACATTAGGGATTGCGAGTGGAATCTCGATTGGTGTATTCATTGGTTTTTTACTGATCGGAGGTTTGATGGAGCTGAAAGATTGGAGGAAAAGACGAAGCCTTGCGGATAAACACAAGGTTAAGGAATTAATCAAGGAGGAGATAAACAAGGCACAATTCAAATCGGACGCGGACTACAGGTGCTTCAAATTCATGTGAATCAAGTCTTTGAAATTTTGAAGCACACAAAATCTGATGTTTTGATGGAGGTTGATAATTTTGATGCTGCGGTATCGTCCACAGACAGTAATCTTCAATAACATAACAATGACGGATAGTGATAAGCCTGTTAGGGTTTTAATCAGTTTTATAGGATTTTCATGATTCCTCATGCTTTTCCTATAATTCATTAGTGCATTCCTTTTGGTCTTTCCATCTGTTATTCTCTATTTTTAGTTTATCTATCAAATTTTATAATTTTTTATTCATTTTTTTTTTTGTCAAAAAAAATAATTTTTAAACAAAGCTCTTTGGTTGGAACCTAGCAACAAGTTCCTGCTCCAACACCTTTTTTGAATAGCAATGCCTAATCTATGAAAAATAAAACTACCAAACCCCCTACTAGCATCTTTGGTAACTATACAATTTTTCAGACGCTTAAAAAACACAAAGTATCTTCACCAAGTTCCCCTAGGGTGGTGAAAGCTAAAACTCCCAAACCGTGACCATGTGAAACACACTTGTCCAAATATTTAGTGTGTTTACGTGAAACTGCGCTCGAGATAGCCTTACCTGGGACAAAAAGAGCGAATGCCTTCACCAAAGAAGGGTGAGACACCCGTGACATCCATACAAACATCTTGTCCATTTTCCCAATTGAGCACAAGAATATCGTTGTTTTCGTATCTTTGTCATCCTCACTCGTAAAACCAAGAGAAACTTCCTTACGTGGAGCACGCCCACTTTGTAACAAATGTCACCGACTACATCACGAACAATATCATGTCGAAACTTAGGCCTATATCCTTGGCACAAAGAAGCGCATGATCTCCAAAAATGTCCATGGGTTTGTTACAACTTGGGCATAAACCATTCTCAACAAACGAGGGATGCCAAGACGATAACGGCAACAAATTTCGGGAATCGCCTAGGTCCAATGCATTGGTTGAGCCCGCTAATGGGTACACCAATAAATAGTCTTGAGCATGCTTAACCCGATTGCACCGCCACAAATGGAGTCTCTTGTAGACATAGAAAATTGGTCTGGGATTCGCTTCTTAACCGCATCAAAATAAGTGACTCGCTGTGGAGTGCATGGAAGGGGGGGGCAAGATCATCGACCACGAAGAAGTGAAGGTAGTCCACAAACCCGGATAAATCTCGAGTGCAACCGATAAAGCGGAACCTTTGTTCCTGAAAACGAGTTACCAAGGATCACCTTCTCGCACCGAAGTAGTCCGGCTCGACGAGAAGCAAGGTAGCAAGAAGTGCCGGTATCGCCCATGGTGTAAACGCCAAGTCCACCATCCTTGATAGGAAGGGTAGCCAACCGTCGTCGTAAGGGACCAAACCCCGCACCATCACCAAAGGATTAGTAGTCTCAAATACTTAAGTAAATGATCATCAAAAGAGCACGGTGGGTAGATGCAAGGTCAGCAGGATTGGTAGTACGCATTGCAAAAATATAATCTAGACACCTCAAAGTGCAATTGCGAAGTAATAGCATCTCACTTTGAGGGTCCTTGAGTTTTTTGATTGCAACACACTGAATTGAGCGATTTATTCACCCCGCTCAACATCATATCGTCGATAAAGTTCGATCTAAACTCACCTGTCCGCCCAAAGTTTGACACCATTAGAAGGTCTACCAATATCAACAGAAAACACCGTCTGCCCGTGCTTCTCAATAGAAGGCCAAAAGACTTCTGCTTTCTTTATGTTGAGATGTAAACCTCTGCGTGGTCCTTTCCGATTCGATTATGCTCAAGGCTTTGGCTACCTCCAAAGTATCACCAATAATTGTACCGTCATCATACCGGGCATGCAAATGGAGTTTGCAAAGAGAAGCAATAGTTTTCACCGAGGGTGAAGTGTCAGCGAATAACAAGGGACCGAGAGGGTCACCTTCTTTGGACTCCAAGTGCATTTACAAAATATAATGGTCGTAATATAATTTAGCAAAGCCGCAAGTAACAAAATTCCACCCAGTAGCGAGAAATACCCGGACAATGAATGCGGACCTCCTTGATGAGCCGAGATCTGGCTCACCATGTTGAAGGCATTGGAAAAGTCAATGAGCAACATTGACATTTTGTCCGGAGTGGCCCTCCTTCTCAAGTAAGCGGTTTACGGATGCGAATACTTTCCCCACCAACAGGCACACCAACACCAAATTGGTAATCACCCAAATAGGACGACATGTCCTTCCGATAAAAGACCCACTTTCGAAACCAACCTACGCCAAACCGTGCCAACAAAGAATTGGCCTAATACCACCCCTAAGGTTTAAATGCCCGGGTTAAGGGCGCACTAGCAATGAACTCGCCCAAAACCACGGACACTTACTACCTTCAACCAAAGGTTGACAACCCCCCGTAATAGAAGCAAGTAGTTCGCTGCAACGGCTGTCGCCGCCCCACTCAATACATCAACCAAATGTTGCGCGCGAAGACCATCACGGCCACATGAGGTGCCCCTTGGGGATCTCCTAATGGCTCCTAAAACTGCTGAAGAAGCCACTGTAATTGGGTCAATCTCGGCACCGTCATCATAAACATCAGGTGGAGGTGCAGACGGGTGCTTTTCTTGTAAATCATGAAATGTATCCTCATTGCATGGAGCTACCCCAGCTGACGACAACACTCTGATGGCTGCTGCGAAATGGCCGCAGTTCAACTTCTTTTGACAAGCCAGCAAAGTAGCCGCACCTTGTTTCTTCGAATCAGCTTTCTTAGACCCATTACGGAGTGGCTGTTGTAACAATTTGTTCGCCAGAGTGAAACAACCGTTGGGCTCCTTCCAAGCAGCAAGGGAAGCTTCAAAAAAAAAAAAAATAATAATTACTATCAATTTTTCGTCAATGATAGTCAGAAGCATGGCAGCAGCAACATCCATTTTTATGCTCTGCAACTGCTGATCCTAAGCAATTTCGTGCTCAACTTGTTCTTTATCCTGGGAAGCTTCTTCCAGAATGCCAAACTTAAGCTTAAGCCTAAACCTTAATTGGCATCAAAACGGGCCTTAATTGGTATCAGAACAAGTTAATAAGAAACAGAGACTACATTGACGCCCCAATTCCAAGCACTTCAGGGCTCAGTCTTAGCTAAATCAATATCTATAGCCTTGCCAACTGCACAATCAAATTTCCAAATGTCTTCATAAGAAAAATCTCCACCACTTGCACTGAATAACGTATTAATAAAAACTTGTTACAGAGCATTTCAAGTCGAGTTTAAAAATGTATACCGGAATGTCAGAAGGATTGCCTCATAATATCATACACTCCAAAGTATTTAAATCGACAACTGACAACATTCTACACAATTGCATCGCTTTTAATTAGTTGATCAGGTATTTATTTCTAAAATCTTATTCAACTGTTGTTTACGCAGAGGAAAAGCAATAACACTCTTGGAGGAAGTATATCCAATCAAGTTCTTGGAGAGTGTGTTTTTCCCCCAGTACAAAAAGAGAACAGTAAACAAAAAGATACCAATATGCGCCTGTAAGTAACCAGACATAAACAGGTAACTGTTGGAAACATTCATATGAAATTTCGGATGTCCAATGACTTCACATCAACCATAGGCTGGATCCCTTGAACTCCTCCCTGAAATAAGCAAATGTCAGGAATGATTCTCATAATTCACAAGACATTTAAGTAGACCACCATATCAAATACAAAAGCAAAAACAGCATACCTTTTCTTCTGTGTTTCCATTGCCTCAAGAGCATTTTTCTTGAGGTCCTCTAGCTGGGCCTTTGCAATGCTCAGCTCGAGTTGCTCTTCATACTTTGGCAGCTCTTCTTTACGAATGCCAAGACTAGTTTAAAATAGAAATGAGCAAGGTAAGAAACAGAACCTCGTATGCAAGGCATTACCTAAAGTCATAATAAAACCCCTTGTGACAATTAGCTAAATGACAGACACTTATAAAGCAGTCCTGCTGGGGTAATATTTGTAAAGGATATGAAAGAAAATATGATGGAAAAATTAGCCTATCACTTACGTCTTGTTGATCTTGTCAAACTCTGCTACAAGAAGGGCCATTCCCTTTTTATCATTCCTCATAAGTGGCTTTTTAAGGTCTTTCTCAATTTTCTCCAATGCATCCATCATCAAAGCCTCAGCACCAAGATCATCAGTGAGACCTCTCCTGCAAAAAAAAAAGAAAAAGAAAACATGAAGTCAATCTGAATTAAATAACATTTAGCAGAAGCAGAATTCAAATTTGTACTGAACTGTGTAAGGCAAGATTTAGAATCAAATTAGTGATGAAGAATATCCACGTCTTCACACAAACATCTTCTGCAGCTAGTGTTTTGTTTTGTAAAGAATAATGTCCAGTTATATGATAGATAACGGACCTTAGTTTTTGCAATGCCATAATAAACTATGGACAGCTTCTCAAACCAAGACAACTAAATCAGTCTTCATTTTTCATGCAACTACCTAAAAATGTTAGATGTATACACTTTGAATGTCCAAGATATCTATATACATGTGTGTGGTCAGACCAGTAGGAAATTCAGTCCTAAGCAGCAGAATGGAAAGTAATCAACTTCATATGTAAAAGGAAGGGTTGAAACAGCCACATACTTAATTCGGATCTCCTTCAAGGTCAATAGATATGTACGTGCATCTGGAATATCTTGAGTCTTTTGCTGAATGGTAAATTGGATCCTCTGTGATTCTGAGAACAAATCTGCCCTGCAGGTCATTAAACACACACACACAAATTAAAATAATGTTTCAAACAGTTAGAAAAGCCTCCTCACGATTTGAAGATCTAGAATACTTCATCCAAGACAAATAGCAACCATTTCTGACAGGACCAGGTAAACCAAAAACCTCGCATCATGACAGTATGTCTAGCAAAATAGCAATCATATCATGAGTCTGGCAACTGTGGTCAGGATGGTATCTAGAATTTCAGCAAAGCAATGCACCAACTGGGATTTAAAGGATTAACATTGAAAACATGAATTTGTAAAAAGTGATTAATAAGAAAGGGGATGTACAACCATCATTACATCAGTGAAAAATAATGATTCATGGAAAATTAATGGATACTAATATGTGACCAGTAAGGTATTGATAAGTCATTATACATATCTTCTTGAAGCAATATTTATACGATTCCGGGCTCTATCTGGTTTAGTATCTAGGTGATTCTCTTTCCATTCCTATATAAATGGCTCTATGCAGCATTTCCACGATATCGTTATGATCAATTAATGGGACTTGGTCGGAAAGTGTTCTTGCCTCTATCATTCAACACATCTGTTCAGCTTTATTTTTGTTGCGAAATATAAACATACAAGGCCTCGGCATAATGATACAGAACATCCCATTCTAAAAGCTAGAATACCAACATATGTGGACTACACTTCAGAACAATATACATGGACACAATATATTTCAACATTGATCATATATTGATATTTTTAAAGGTCCACAATTCTTACAAAATAGTTCTACTTTTAGGAGGATGATATCTATGAAACTTGCAAAAGATAAGATAACATTGATATCTAGGATTCTATATAATGCTACAACTACAAAGCAGTATGCTCCTCTTGTTTAAAATAAAGCATCTGTTTTAAAATTCATCCCATGAAAGCTACTAATAGTTAAACATAAATGACCAGTAAAGCAGCTAAATGTCTTACTTTTCTCTTACAGTCTTCATGACTTTTGCGTATTGCGAGACTGCAGCTGGATCCTCTGGATCAATTGTGATCTTTTCCGTCCGAAGTACACTCATGGCAGTCTCGAATTTGTTCTTAACGTCCAAAAAAATGTTCTTCAGCATCTCTTTCAAACAAACATATTAACAATAATCAGTATGATACATCAGAAATCAATAAACATGTATAACTATGAACAAAAACCTACATAAAGAAGCAAACATCGAAAAGAAACAATTAAACTGTGCACTCATATGATGAAAATAATTGAGATGGTAACTGGAAAAACAAAGCTTTAGCTCACAAAAAGTTATTCACTACAAAAAATCTTCCCATCCAAACCTTCAGATTAAGCTCATGTGCCTAGTTGTATGGACAGATACTAAAGAATTGAAGGAGAACATCAAAAAAGGGGTGGCGGAAAACTAAAATGAACATGCAAAGAAAACTTACGATCTCCCTTCAGGTCTGTGGCTGGTGCAGCTTCTTTGGCAAATGAACGTACTTGACCAGCATGTCCTTGTTGTAAGAGGATCTGACCAGCATACAACTGCACAAACGGAAATAATCATTAAAAACAGAAACACAAATATTATTGGTTGGAGAAAAGGATCAAACGATATGGTCATCAAGAGCACTACAATGAATAGGAATAGAAGACATCGCCATTAACTAACCAAATTTAACAGACACAACAAAAAAAAGGTATCTATATCTGTAAGAACATTTTGTAAATTTCTATTCGTTGTTTAGATTATTATCATGAATCCAACAAATTCTGTCACTACAGAACCTCAACTGTTCAACAATAGTGCTTACTCTGTGACAAAATTAACACACATTGAGATTGACCATGCCAGGTGACTCTCAAACATGCCGATTCACAGTAATAATAATCTAACACTATCACCCGAATCCAACCTATCAACACCGAAGAGTAGCATCATTTCTTAATCAAAATCCCTATCTAACACATGGAAATAGATTACCTAATAAACTTCTTTGAAACCTATTTTCAGAAACCCACACTCAAAAAATCCCAATCTAATCTAACAGTAAATCATTTGCAAAGCAAAACAAAAAAGTATAAACATCACAATCAAACATTTCAAATCCCTACAGAACGAGAAAAAAAAAACAGAATCCAAAGAAACAAACTAGATCATAATCTAACAGAACCCATTCGGATAAAGAAAATTTCAGATTCATAAGCATAAGCATAAGAAAAACTGAAAACCCTAATTTTCGATCTAACAAAACGAAATGAAAGTCAAAATGGAGTCGAGGGGGAAGAAATTACCTGTCTAGATCTCGAGAGGATACGAGAAGCCAACGCCATTACGGAAATCGTCTGTGTACTGATTTCTTCTAACTAGAGAGAAAAGGGAGAAGAAGGGGTTTCGTTTTGATAATGAGGGATCTGCTACTGTTATCCTCGGAACCAACTCTCCTTTTTTGTTTGCCCTAGTAGTAGTAATGCGAAATTATAACACCACCATCTGTGTAAAAACAATCAGGATTTTGTGTTGAAATTACCAAAATGGGCTTTTCGAGATGTTTGGGACTTTGGATACATCATCGGAAGTTACTTTTCAACTTAAATGAGTCGAAAAAGTCAGGGGTTAGTTTGGCGACACGACCAGGGATGACTTCTATTCGCAACCATTCGGATACTGAAGAAAAAGTATACTTTGCTTTCCTATAAAAGTCAAAAACAAAAACATTTTGTTTTCAAAAGAAGTTAACTTTTATGTTTTTACAAGTCGTTTGAAAATCATGTGGTCAACTTAATTTCTAATTTTTCTTTCCAAATCGATATGCAACTTCTTAACCGTTATCCATACAAAATTTTTGTTGTTTGGATACCGTGGCGAAGTCAATTTAGAAGAAAAATTGTCATTTTAAAATTGTGTACCCAAACTAACTCCTAGGTTTTTTGCTTCTCAAGTCGAAAAGTAAGTTCTAAAATTGATTTCTATTTTTGGTGTCCGAACATGCTCTAAGTTAAACACTTTCACATTCAACAAAACTATAGTTGATTTTTTGGGAGGACCATTTTTAAGTCGAAAAATCGGAGTAATCGTTTTGGCAATAAAAGTTAATCCAAGAGGTTCGACTTACAAGAAGTAGTAGGGGTGTTTGATGTAGTCAACTTTTGTGAAGTAAAAATAGTTTTGATTCTAACTTCTAGAAGCTGAGAAGTCAGCGAGAAAAAGTCAGTTTTGCTTCTAACTATCCAAACCTCTATAAGCCAGGAGTATCGGCATTCATGTCATGCCTCTCAAGAATGAACTAAGCATTCTTAAGCGTGCATTCGTGTTTGCTCAAGTAGTGCATCCAGTTTTGCCAAAGCAGTTTTCAAATTACACTCCTAGAAGCAAAAGAATGCAATATGAGTAGAAGCAAAAGATGGCAAGCATTTAGGCGCTACAAAGCAACAACGCTTCTAAGAACAGAAAATCAACCAAGAGGCATAATCTGCAGCCTTGTGTCAACCATCCTCGGCACTATCATGCTTTTTGTAAGCCCAGTTCAACCCAGCTTGAGGATAAACAAGATAACAATTCAGAAGAATCAAAAGCATTGGTTCTACCACTGAAGCTGCGGAGCTAATAGATTGGATTCACCAAATACCAATAATTTGGATTACATATTGTTCAGTCGACACCTTTCATTGTTAATTTGCTCTCATCCGCGACTGATCCAGTAAAACATAGCATATACAGAATACACATTGCCAAGCAAAGGAAAACAAGATCATTTTGAGATAACTCTCATGAACCTGCTCATTGAAGAAAATATACTGGCTGCTTGACCGAAAAGTGAAGGACCTTTTTCTGATTTTTCCTCCACCTCGCCAAATATTATCTGCAGAAGAATAAGAAATAAACCACGAATGCAAAACGGTTACTTAGTGCAAACACAAGTAACTTCTAATGCAGTTGGGCTGATGAAATCAAACTACCAGAGAGTGAATTTAGACCAAATCCTTATGACTGACAAAGAAGGTTTTTGTAAAACTAACAACACTATGGTATCTGTTTATGATCTGGGCGTTTTCATATAGAGAACAAAGTGGAAGCTACTGCACTATTAGTACTAAGCAAGGAAAGTTTTAAAACAAAGAATAACACCTCTTGGATTCTCATGGCCAATGCATATGTGAAACATAGAAAAAGGATTTAAAGTGTAATGCATGTACAGTTTTGACGACATTTGATGCTGAAAATTAGATATGTTAATTTATAACAATTGAGAATAATAATAGTTAGAAAATTATGTATTGGCATCTCACCTCAAGTTCCTCTGAATCTGGACGGCTAATTTGCTCTTTTGCTAAAAGATACCGATTCGGTCTATCCTTGTCATCATAGAACACCTTCCATGACCTGATAAAGAAGATGGATAACAAAGAGCGAGTTATTAACACAAATTCACATCAAAATAATGAGAAAAGAGTACGAAATTTGAAATTTGGTTTTAGAAAAGATTAGCATTTCATTCTCACTCTGGATAGCATCTAAACACTGCTCCATTAGGCAGTGGTCTCATTGAGTACACTGTCGTGAAAGTGCTGCAAGTAGATGAAGCAATAATACTCAGAACTTAGCATTGTACAGAAGGGTACATGCAACTCAAATTTAGGATATTGTAATCTATCTTCGAAAAATAAAGCTACAACAGAAACCAATAGGAGAAACACCAATGCATATAAATCAACGCAGAGAAAAGCAAATTGCTTTACCTTAAGAAGTATCGCCGTAATTTCCTAACATTGAAACCGACGCCTACGTCCGCGCTGTACAGACGTGGATTCCACATGATGAGAGGCCTTGGCTGATAACAGAAGAATTAGGAATCTAGTGTAAGGAAATGCAGCCTTCCTAGCCTGAAAACTGTACAAGAAAAGATATTGATATGGATACTCCTTTTTGAGAAAATTCAGAAACAAATAGCCATGACTGATTCTGTTACATATGTGATGTTCATTACACATCACTCGCTCTGCACAACATTGACTACGCAAGAGGGAAGGTTGTAGTTTAAGTTTCATCAAAAGTACTTCTGCGTCTTGGTGCTCTCACTTCCATTACCTTAAGAGCTAAGGGATTTTCAAAGTTAACATGTTTGATAGTGTGATATTATGAAGAAGGTTGTGCATTAGGAAATCAACAGAAAAACAAAAGAATATGTAATGCAAGTAGATGTAACAGGGTGCAATTATAAATTTAGTATTATTACTTCATCTACGTCGGGATCATCTGATATATTGGCTGCGATTTTCTCTACGTATTCCAACATCTGATAATCAGGAACCACCATAACCACAATTTCATCGTCTTTATCTACAGGCTTTCTATCACTTAAGCTGCAGAAAAGAAACAAAATTACATGTTCAGCACAGAAAGCCGCATAGTTGGATAAAAATATAAACCAAATCATATGCTACATTTGCAATAAAAGAATGCCACAAGAGTAAGATGTGATTTATTTTTAAGGTGTGTTATTTCACTGTGTTCAGGATTAGTATGTATTTTCAAGTTTCCAATGTCTCGGTTTGGCTCCTTATGTCTTAGTATTGTTAATATATTTTGTTTCGAAATGTTTCCGTCAGAGCCTAGATGTTTCTTCTTATCTGTGTCAGAGTGTAATAGTAT
Source organism: Papaver armeniacum (assembly GCA_023531295.1). NCBI lineage: Eukaryota > Viridiplantae > Streptophyta > Magnoliopsida > Ranunculales > Papaveraceae > Papaver > Papaver armeniacum. The sequence goes on along the minus strand of JAJJWW010002150.1, from coordinate 7,383 downwards.
ATAAGTTCATCATCCAACCAACACAATCAACAACCTGGGATTGTAAAACAGCTGAATATATCTCAGGATTGACACTTAACTCCCATTGGAATCAATACAGTAAGTTTTGAGGTGAGGCTCATCTTTGCTTTCTAGATCCGTCTAGAGATACACAAACCATAAAGCCAAGGAAATTACATGTTAGAGATTACCTAGCAAATCCAAAAGCTGCATCTTTCCACTGATATTTCAGAAGTGCAGCTGCTCCAGCATCAGGGTACACTGCTTTTACTTTCTACAAGTACAAACGGGCATTACATAGTTCAATAGAAGCACTTATTTTAAATTCAAGGGATTATATACAAAGCATAAGTTCAAGTTTTTAAAGTAAATGTCAAAAGAAAAACTTATATATAGATGTTTGTTGGCCACCTAACCTGACACCCTGTTTCTTCTATTAACGTATCCACGAAAAATCCTTGACAATTCCCATAGCTCAGCTTGGGCCCCTTCCTCATCAAGAAACTCCAACTGTGGAATTAAAAGCTCAACCTGCAAAGGGGGCAAATTTTCTACGATATAACTACAATATCATGAAATAACCAAAACTTAGATTATATGACAGAGGTTTACAACTAAAATTGCTCACGGAACTTTCTCCAGAAAGATTAAAAGGTAGAATGCTGGACGATTTTCACATGGTGGAACAAAACGAGCTGATTAAAAAAAAAAAAAAAAACAGTCTAAGATGAAATCCTTACTATAGCTCTTGCTCCTCCTACAGAGACAAACTCCGCAGCTGCAACACTTGATTGTCGCACCGCACCCACCAAGTCAGAAGGTAAGCAACTGTCAAAAATAACAATTAGATGTTTCGACTTATACCATTTGTTTACAACATCTCATACAAACCTTTTGTAATAATCAAGTCCTGCCTTTGATTCCCCTTTAACAGTTCTTATGTACAACTGCTACTAGCATAAGATGCTAAAGCATTATTTTCTAAGTTAGAGACAACAGTGAAAGTTTTCGTTTAGTTCGAAATGTAACTTCACTAATCATTTAATCAGGGGCGGATCTATGTTGTGACTAGGGCTGGCTTAAGCCAGCCCCAAGTCCAAAAAAAACTTTCATTTTGTAGTGCATTTGCTTTTGGTTACAAAAAATCAAGCCTAAACAATAGGCTTAAGCCAGCCCAAGTCAAGTCAATTTGTTTTCAAGCCACCCCTACATTCATTTTCTGGTTCCGCCACTGATCATTTTAGCATGAAAGCTAGGTGTTCTGGAGGTCCTGAATGAACTGTACAAACACAAGCAGCTAAACTACAACTCAATTCTGCAATGGATACTTAAAGATGAGTTCAACTAACAATCTACACAGACTCTTAGCTCCCATACCCTGTCAATATCCAGTTAGGGTCGATATCGATGCTATAGGCGCGCTGATTACAGACAATGTCAGCAATGCTTCAAAGTCCCTAACAAAAGGAACCATACATTTCACCCTTGATTAAACTATCACTCAAATTTCCACTATCCTCAATTCATACACTGACATTTCACTTAAAATTACTTCACAATTCATAACCAAAAATGATTCTCGAAAACCCTTTTAAAGGACATCAAAATTTCCAATCTATACAACTCAAAACATCACTTAGATAAGACCATTATTATTCATCAGATTTAATCCTTCACAAACAAGAGATACGCTTTCAAAAAAAAGAAAAATAAAATTACCTATCATCTTCCTCTTGAATATCAGTTTCTTCATCTTGTTGGATTTCTTCAGCTGTTGATACTTGAGAAGTTTCTTCACCTTCTTCACTTTGAAATTTCTCAAATTTAGCTTGGGTTCTTGGCTGAATTTTGTTAGAAGAGGTAGATGACCCATAAAAACTACTACTTGAAAATGAAATTTTTGTTGAAGGATAAGAAATGTTGGTTTTGTTTGTAGAATTGTGTGAACGGAAATGTCTCCAGATTCTGGGTACTGAAGAAGATGAGCAACAATTAGTAGCCATTAGAGGAAACCCCAAGAGGGAGAGAGGAAGAGGAAGAGCTGTTTCAAAATCAAATCATCACCCAAGTTGGAGTTTACACCACCACACTTGTTTTATGTCTCTCCTTATCAAATTGAATCGGGCAAAATTGATAATCGATAGCACGACAATTACTAAGGGCAAACCTTTTTTTGTGTGTTGGTCTTGTTGTGGAACCTTTTCACTGATGGCAAACCAAATAGCTATAGGCATTGTTTGGTTGTTTTTTTTCTTGAGTAATTGATTCTTATGACCCTAGAAATTATGGGTTTTACTGTTTTGGCCTCAGGGTTATTTAATAAAATATACAAATTATTCCAGTGGAAGAGGAAAATAACCGGTGTGCATATTGACAAAATAATTGGTGTGCATATTGCCTTCACACTATAAAATATGAAGAAAATTTTAAAATTTGCTTACAAAAATCAGTGTGCATATTGCTTGCACACTATTAAATATGAAGAAAATTAAAAAAAAATTATGTACAAAAATCAGTGTGCATATTTCCTTCACATAAAATCGGTGTGTATATTGTCTACACACTATAAAATATGAAGAAGATTTAACAAAAATATTTAAAGAATAAAAAATTATGTGAAATGAAAATTTGATAGTTGTATTTACGCTCGTTGTGTAGGTCTTTCAAAAAGCTTTCCAAATATATAAAATTTGTCGAATTCTTATGTATGATTCGTGAGACATGTTATGTTCAAGTTGGCATGACGATTATACCCTTAATAAATGATACTCCCTCCATCCCACTATTAGATGACCTAGTTGAAGTTTGCACAATTCTTAAGGCAATGAATGAAATGAGTGTTTTTAAGTATTTTTTACAACTATACCCTTATGGATAATAATTTGTAAAATTTAGAAATCATTTATCTCTCAAACTATACCATAGATTTTCGTAAATTTTGTACCGTTGAAATCATTTTAAAACACCTACGTAGCAGTATAAACATGAATATCAAATTGTACATATTTCTTATGATACCAAATAATCAATCAAAAGGGTAGTTTTAGAGATATCTCCTTGATTAGTGAAATAGGTCAACTAATGATGGGACAAGATCTTAGACCAAAGTAGGTCATCTAATGGTGGAGACGGAGGGAGTATAGTTTATTTGATAACATCATCAAACATTGTTATCCAAATGGCCCTCCTTCTTTTTTAAGGGTCATTTCAACAAAATGAGTTAATTTTCTTAAATGAATTTTAAGTCAAAGGCCATTTGAGTAAAAGAGAGTGAGGGAGGGTTAAACACTTAATTCCCACTTTTTTTAAAAAAAAAAACTGAGCTGCTCTACTCTTTCTTCTGATTTTGATTAATGAATAAGTCACATCATTGGCATATCTATGCTCACAAAGAACAATGTCTTCACTGCGGTCTAATCTAGGTTTTTGTTACTTTGTCACCTGCTTTCAAGGAAACCGCTTAATATCACCAATTCAAATTGAACTCTAGGGTTTTTATTTCCATATTTTAAACAAGTTACAACAAAGGCATGTTAGTTGCACATACCCAAATTATATATATATATATATATATATATATATAATTTGGGTTAGGATCATGGGACTTTCCATTTTGACGCATGGTTTTAAGAAATACAATTGACCGAAGATAATTTTTATCGTAAGGTTAATCACATACAGCGTGGCAAAGGTATTAATTACAGAACAAATGATCTATATGAATCAAGCAATTAATCACCTGAAGCCGCTATACTGAAAAACGTTTTTGTGTTTTCCTCTTAGTTCTCGGTAATACTCCCATTCTCTCAAATTGTTGGTGTTATCTTCAGAATAATAAAATTTATGCATGTATTGTTGAGAAAAAAAAATGTATATGTTAAATAAAGATGTTTCTAGATATATGTTTTAAAGTCTGGGTTTGATTTTGAAAGATCATTTTTTGCCCGACGAGCCAAAATCTTTACTTGAAGAATGATAAAGTTATAACAAAACAAAACAATAAAAGTTTTAAAACCTAGCAAATAGTACAGTCTATAACCTCGATAAATGAATACCCTTTGGACCAGAAGAAAAATATTTCCTTCCAGCGAGGTTATTTATTTATCGATTATAGAGTATTTTTACATTTAAGAAATCATAATATGTTTTTGGAAAATATACAGATGCACAAGAGGGTAGTTGTCAAGAAATGTATCTAAATTAATTCACGTTATAGAATTGAGGTGAATATCGAAATCCTCACGAAAATGATACAATTATGAAATCGCCTACATTCGAAAAAATTATTGACTCTGTAATAAATGATGTGAAAAATGTTGGTATCATTTCCTTTTCTACTAGAGTGAGTGCTATTATGCCTTGACTGTGTTAGTCACCGAAGAAATAGATTACCAAATCCTAATATCTGGCGAATACTAATTAGTCTAAAACAAAATATCTTTATTTAAATAGAGAATACCAAATTACCAACAAGTCTTAAACAAAATATCTCTATCCAAAAATAAAATAAAATCCAAACAAAGTCTAAGTAAGAACAAGAGCCACATGAACAAAGTTAATTTTAGGTACAAACATATGGAGTATTTATCGTATTTCTTCATATTTTCTCTCTCCTACACAAAGGGTTAATAATAGATCTTTATCAATACTTTCTCTTGATAACTTTGATTGACAATTTCTCTTGATAACTATTTTAAGATCGGCTAGTAGTGAGAACCTTACTAAAACCTAGTATTCCTTCCCATTAAGTAGATGGGGGAGCTGGTGTTTGTGGGTGAAACCATTCTGCTAATTTTGGTAATTTGGTGTATGGGTGAGAAACGGATTTAAACCTAAAACAATATATCGCACGGAGTACTTTTGATTCGAGATCAATCATGCATAATCTTTGGCCTAAACCAAGAAATGGTCGTTCGAGGCTTGCTTCGGTCACAAAGTGAAGGAGAACGGTTGGTCTTAGGGAGGGAAGCGAAGAGAGTGTTGAGACCCGAATCGTTGATTAGAAGGTGTGGTTGTTTATGACTTGTATCGAAAGTAGAACTCGGCTAGCGAATGGAAAGCTACCAGGTGATTTCTAGATATTGTGTTTTTTCCGACCAAAACTTGTTGTTTGGTGAAAATAGGTGAAGCCTATTTATACAAGTCATATTGAAACGCATCCACAGTCTCGTAGGAAGTGGAAACGATTGAGTGGTGGAAGAATAGAGTAACGTGTAACCGTCAGACGTTATGCTTCCATGATGAGGGAAGTGAATTTGTGTAACCGTCGACCATTACGCTTCCATGATGTAGGAAATGAATTGTTTACACCGTTACTTTTCACCACCACTAATTGTCCTACTTCATGACACTTTCTTGTAACGGGCATTGTACGCGCACGCCGTAAACCGCCACCAATACCGATGAGTATCCCCCGCCTTTGTGACATGTTTGATGTCTCAAGTGTTTTCTTGGAAAACGTGTAGCAAAGTTGATATGTGTGGCAAGTCAAAGTCAAGAGACTTTGCCATAGGAAAATAGCATGTGATGCTATTAGGCTTGCCTTGGTCGGCCGCTAAAACTTGCCACAAGTCCGTCGCCCTTGGTGGCGAACTTGAATGGCTGAGATTACATCTCATGAGGAAGGGTAGTCGTTGATTATGGCCACATCTTTGTTGTGTAACAAAGTGGCGCCATTAGCATAGTGGCGCCTGGCATAGCCATGGCGTTGTAGGTTGCCTGGGACTTGCCGCAAGTCCATCATTTCAGTGGTGAACTTAGATGGCTGAGATTTCATCTCACAAGGAAGAGTGGACGTTGATTATGGCCACATCTTTGTTGTGTAACAAAGTGGCGTTATTAGCATAGTGGCGCCTGGCGTAGCGGGTTACCTGGGACTTGCCGCAAGTCCGTCAGTTCAGTGGCGAACTTGGATGGCTGAGATTGCATCTCATGAGGAAGAGTGGCCATTGATTATGGCCATTGGCATAGTAGCGCCTGGTGGATCCATGGCATAGCGGCATGCTAGTGGCATGCCCGATCGTGGCCGCGGCATAGCGGTAGCCGTAGCATAGCGGCATGCCAGTGGCGTGGCATAGCGGCATACTAGTAGCCGTGGCATGGCGGCATGCCGGTGGCGTTGTGGCATGGCCACACCCCGGCCAGAGCATGGCCAAAGCTAAGGTTTGATTCCGTGGCCAAAAAATTAGGGCTTGGCGGCGTGGCCAAGGCTGTGGATTTGGCGTCGTGGTAAGAATTAGGGATTGGCGGGCGTGGCGAAGGCTAGGGATTTGGCATCGTTAAGAATTAGGCTTGGCGGCGTGGCCAAGGCTAGGATTTGGCGTCGTGGTAAGAATTAGGGCTTGGCGGCGTGGCCAAAGCTAAGGTTTGACTCCGTGGCCAAAATTAGAGCTTGGCGACGTGGCCAAGGCTAGGATTTGGCGTCGTGGTAAGAATTAGGGCTTGGCGGCGTGGCCAAGGCTAAAGTGGCATGCTACCGCGGCAGAGTGGCATGTTGGCGTGTCGATCAATATGTTGTTGTGGTAAGACGCGTTTGGCTTGCCAGTTAGTATGGTGGAGCGGCAGGGTGCGTTTGGCCTTTAATGTATGGTGGCAAGTTTAGAGCGACTTGATTGGCCAAGAAAAGGGGGGCGGCCAAACATAAGGCGCGGCTACCTTACGGTGAGAGTGCGGGCGTCTTTAGAGCGGACTTGATTTGTCGATGGGAAGTGGGGCCATAAGTATGGGCCCAGCCACAACTTATGTGCGCGTGGCTAATTTGAGGCGACACGATTGGTCGAGAGAAATAGGTCCGGTTTAGGAAGGGGCGTGGCCAATGGCAAGTGGTGCCAGTTGGCCTAAGGCATGGCCACGCCTCCCTTTTGTCGTCTTTGCTCCTTGTTTTCTCGATTCTCGAGCAAGGTTTTGCACCCGCTAATCCATGGCGGATTAATTACCTAGTTTGCCTAAGTTTAATTTCGACAAGCAAGGTTCGACGATATCTTGCGAGGCGCAAAAACTAACTTCTGCAAGTTAGTCAGGTCAATTGATTGAATTCTATGTGTTGACATAGAGTTCTTTTAAGTTCATTGCCGAGAGCAAAGATGCTTTTTCCGATTGAATACCTTATGCAAAGACCTTATCCTTGATACTTGGAAATTCGTGTTACTGGCTGCGAGTGAACACAAATCGTCATGCCATATCAACATTAAGGGTTCATTTAGAAACATAGCATAAAAGGCATTCAAAGGAACTTATATTAAGTGAATATAGGCGAGGCGCCTAAATTTACGTAACATCGTAATGGTTCTTTATGTGTGGATTTCCCACACTACACCCCTTACTCGATTTTGCCTAATTGATCCATTAGAAGATGTAAGATCAAGAACATTTATTGATTGAATT
>JAJJWW010002149.1:0-72728 GCA_023531295.1 Papaver armeniacum | reverse complement strand
GGTATACTCAAAACTAATTGGGGTATACCCAATGAGACAAAATAGGGTCATTTGAAGTAAAAGAGGTCACCCCTTAACTAAATATTTTCAAATGGCAAAATTGCTCTCGTTTAATTAACACTAAAGTTTGATTAGATTAATTAATTAAGTTTAAATTGATTGAATAGATTAAAACTTATGAATTTTAAGTTATGAAATTTTTGTTTTTGGATTGACTTTTGTGGGATGATTTTTGATGATTTTTTTTTTTTTTTTTTTGAGAATATCTCTTAACGAAAATGAAGCACACAACCAAAATACTTCTAAAAAGGGATCACAAATCAGTTATATGAAATCATACTCAAAATCAAAGAATAAATCAACACTTTTAGTTCTAAAGTATGAAAAGTCGGCAAGGTCGACTAATGAGATCATGCTTGCCAAAAGTGGCCTAAGCAAGATCTTCATCGCGACCTCACGCTTAGACAAAATGGCCTAAGGTCTTATCGCCCGACCTCGTAGGCCAAAAGTGGCTTCTGGGCATGATCTTCATCGTCGACCTTGCCGACTTTTGTTTTTGACATACAGGAGATGACATAAAAGAATTTATCGTCAAGAAGTGTATTCAGAAATACCCTTCCTGGCTGTTTTTGGCCTACAAGGTGGTCAAAAATACCCTTCCTATCAGATTGGCCTAAGGTCTTCAAAAATACTCCCGCCAACATGGAAATTTTTACGCCGCCATGGTCGTTATGAAAAGTCGGCAAGATATGCATGTCACGACCTTGTCAAGCTAAGACACGAAATCATAAATTTCGATTTCTCAACCCGATATCACAATCAAATCACACAACACAATGATGGGTTTAAGTTTAAACATCATTTATAGTAGCTTCTTTTCACTTGGTAGAGTCAATGTGTTTTTTTGGAAAATCAAAGTTGAGATTTTTATATGGGTTTGGTTGATGGAAGATGAAGATGAAGAAGAAGAGAAGATTAAGAGTTGGTTAGTTTTTTTAATTTTATGGTTAATGAAATTAAGAAATGAATTTATTTTAAGATTTAATTATTTCAAGGGTATTAAAGTAAAATCACACTTTTTAATAACGACACATCATGTCCCTTTTCCTCATTGGGTATACCCCAATTAGTTTGGGTATACCCCAATCTCGCCAAAGGCTAAAAATGGTTCGTAAAAAAAAAAAAAAAACTTAAACTCAACAAACTTCGGGCTAGATCGTTTGATTTAAATTTTATTTTTGTTTAATCGATTTTTGTTTTAATGTTTTCCTATCCTAGGATTTAACCAATTAGGGTTTATTTTGATGTGTCCAATATTGGTAGGAAGAAAATTCAGGAAAATGGTAGGAATACTGAGAGATTTAATTTAGAAAAATTAGATATATACTCCATTCGTCCCAAATTAGATGAGCTAGTTATGGTTACCTGATTTTTAAGGCAAAGAGGAGTATGTTTAAGTATTTTTACAATTATACCCTTATGGATAAGAACTACTAAAACTAGGAAATGATTTATCTCTTAAACTAGACCACTTTTTTCGTAAACTTTATACTTTTGTTGAAAAGCATTTTAAAACACCTACCTAAAGAGTACAAACATGGCTATCAAATTATACATATTTCTTATAGTCACTATAATCAATTAAAATGATAGTTTTAAAATATCTCTTTGATCGGAGAGATAGCTCATCTATTATGGTACAAAATTTAAAACCAACTAGCTCATCAATTTGGACGAAGGGAGTATATTTTCTCATTGATTATTGTTTTTTCCTAAGAAAATATTCTAGTTTTAAGGAGCAGACACGGTGTATTTGGGAACCATATAGCATTTTCGAATATGGTTATAGTCTTGGTTAAGTTTTTACTTACGCTGACACGGGAAGTAAACCTGCATTGTTCACTCAATATTTTTTTCCTAACACGACGGATGGCGTCATGAGTGACGTTTAAGAAGTCAAGATGCATTATTTAACATACATTCTGGTTGAATTTTACATTCTTCGATCTGTGATCAGAGCAAAGTCAAAACGAAGACATGTAGTGCTGTCGCCACCGACGCATCAAAAAAGGCCATGTATGTAAACAATCACGCAAATGGGCAGTAGAAAAATCTATATTCAAAATGGAGAAACGACAGCCTTCCTTACTGGCGAAGCCCTTTTTGTTAACGCGTGAAAATTGAGCAAACGTGACAGATATAGATATGTTTGGTTTGCGGCCCCTCTTCAATGCCCTGTCACATTAACAACGGCAGACCAAAATGCTAACTGACAGAAAATGAAATATCTCAAAACTTTGTATATCACTATCCAAAACACGAGTTCAAATCAAAATTCCCTCGTCATCAAAACAAAAGTACTTGAATCGATGTCACTGTGTTATAACGATAAAGTTGTTGAGTGATGATATTAATTAAGTGGAAATTTCGGAAGAACCCAATTTTGATTCCGCTCTCTTTTATAAACCCATCATTAAGATAATATATACGGGTAGCCTAAAATACAAGATCTACGGTTGAGAATGCTAGTTTTAATTTCGAATTAGATTTGCATATTTTGAGATGGATTATATTAACGTTAATTAGTTATGTAATTATTCATAATTTTTTTTTAGAAAATTCGATTGACAGTCAATTGGTGGCCGGTTTTTGTGGATGTTTGTTGAAAGTTTTTGTTTGTTTCTTTCCTTTTCTCAGGTCAAAGTGTTTGGGTTTGGATCCGAGATTTAGGGTGAACATTGAGCCAAAATTTACTTCCGTTAAATACGAGTTTCCATTTGTTTAGATCCTAGATAGGTCAACATTCAACAAAAAATTATATTTGCTCTTTTGTGCCGTGCCCAAGTGTTGCAAGCTCAACAGAACCAATCCACTTAGAATACCACTGAGTTTGAATAGTGTATGTTTGATAGTAAGCTATGTGAGTTGATATTGGCTGTCGAAGAAACTCAATACTTGATTATTTACAAACAACTACTTGCAGAAAGTTGGGCTTGGAAATTGCATTCAGCCGTATACAAGAGTGCGCTAGTTTATTTATTTATTTATTTTTTTTTGCATGGACTAAGTTTTATAAATACTTCACTTCGTATGAATTATTACGAGCGGCCTGTTGTTCGAATGCTTTGAAAATGTTTAAATATATTCCAAGACCTGATTTTCCTGTTTTATTTATTCCCGTTTTAGAGTTCACAAGTGATAATTGTAATTATCCTAACGTGTGATAATTGCAATTTTCACAAGTGATAATTACATCTTTCACCATAATGACAAAACAAGCCAACAATTTTCACATCATTAAACTGTGATGACTATATCTATCACTATAATGAAATGTGAAAACTCCATAATTCACAAGACAGATTAAAAAGGGCAGCCGAATTCCCATGATAGGAAGCACACAAATTTCTTAGAAACTTACTGTGTGATTGGTAATATTTTGGTGCGGTATCAGGTAACTATTTAATAGTTTCAACATCATTTAACAATTGAGATAGTCGGTGAGAAGTCATGCCTAGATAGTGTGTAGTAGTGAAAATCAAAATTATCTTGGAGAAAATGTGTGAAAAGTCAGATTTTCAATAGCAATAGAATGAAACAAGAAAGAGAGGATTTAATGTCATCCATATGAGAATTTAAACCACAAAATTGGTCAAAAAGACCAAAATCAACAATTCCTGGGTGAAAAAGACACTTAGGTTTTGATAATCTTTTGTTTAAATAGCCAAAAATTAAAAGATACTTGTTTAAAAGGACAAAAATTTAAAAATATGCGAGGATGTGTAAATTCCGGTTTCATCCATACATTTTCAAATATTTTTTTGTTATTTTTATTTTACGGGGATGTATCCGGGCCATCCTTGCTATTTTTTTGTATAATCCAGGATGAATCTGGCTTCATCCTCAAGTATTTTTTTTTGGCTATTTCACCCGTACTTTTTTTTACTTGTCCATTTGAACCGTGTTTTAAATTTTTTTGGACAAATGACCCATTTTCTCAATTTAAACGATACTATAAAAATGGCAATCTTGTCTATTTGGGTTTGATGTTGTGGTGCTTATTCATCCTCGTCTTGTGGTGCTTATTCCCCTGCTGCAGTTCCTCGTGTTCCTGAACCGGTGAAAATTTGATCGCTCCACTTCATATGTACTTGTAATTTTGTATAGATAATCTTTCAAGCTTAACAAATAGTTCTAAATCCAATTTTGAGTTTCTAATATAAGATATTTTAATTGTGGGCTCTTAATATAAAAAATTTTAAAATTGGGCTAGCCATATTTTCCCGTATTAATTAATGACCTGAATTTAAAAGTTGAAACTCGGTAAATTTTTTATTGATAGAAAAAACAGAAAACAAAATTAAAATAAAATTATGTGAGATCATTGAACTTGCAGGTCATCAAGCCAATAGGTTTCTGGCTGGGACAAGTAGAGCAACAACACCATGTGACTTGAATATTTGTCAGACGCTATCAGCTATGCAGCGCAGCTAACTGCACGCCCAGTCCAGCTTGCTCCCAAACTTTAAGAACCGGTTTTTTGGGGATACTCAAAAATGGCAGGGGACTACTTTGTGATAGAAATGTCTACCCTATACTTATAAGGGGTGTCCTAAAGTGTGGAAATGACTAACCTACCCTTCACCTATATATATATAATCACCTCCTCCCATCACCACCACCTATATATATATATATATATGACCACCTCCTCCCATCACCACCACCACCTACCACCACCGCCTCAAATCACCACCACCGCCACCTCTATATATAGCTTAATTTAAATCATTAACAAAACAAAATCAAAATCAAAATTATAACAAACTCATTACTTTTCATTCGTTTTCTGTTGAAAAAATGAGAAGTAATCATCAAAATGAGTGGAAGATGGAAGTTACAGAGAGAAGTTCGGCTAGGAACTATGTGAAAATTTTTGTCGAACTAGCCGAACTCAACTTTAATGGAGGTTTTTGTTTTCAGAGAAAAATTCGGTTACGTCGAAAAAAAAAGGTCCAAGCCGAACTCATAGTTCTTCGTCGCAAAAAGTTCGGTTACATCGAAAAAAGTTCAGTTACATTGCAATTTTTTTTTCTCATAACCGAACTTTTCTCTGAAAAACCTGCATATTGAATTCGGTTACATCGCAATTTTTTTTCCTAGACGAACTCATAGTTCGGTTACGTCGCAAAAAGTTCGGTTACATCGAAAAAATTTAGTTACATTGCAATTTTTTTTTCTCCTAACCGAACTTTTCTATGAAAAACCTGCATATTGAGTTCGGTTACGTCGCAAATTTTTTTCCTAGACGAACTCCTAGTTCGGTTACGTCGTAGTTTTCTTCTCCAAACCGAACTTTTCTCTGAAAGAAAAAACTCCATTAATGTTGAGTTCGGCTACCTGTGTTTTCAGAAATATTAGGCGAACTACACTTGCAGATGAGTTCGGCTACCTATTCTTCAGATTTCTTAGCCGAAAATTTTTAACCAAACAAAATTAATTTGTAAATTGTTCATTTTTAGGAATGTTTTAGCCAATTCAAGCACCGTTAACTAAATTTGAAATTTCCATGAGTAGCAAAACATCATACTCTTGTTGTGGCTCTTAAAGAAAAAAATCTTAACTTTTTTTCTTCCAAAACCCTCATTTTCATTTTCATTATCACCTTCATCTTCGTCTACTCCCTCTCAATAATTCTTCTTTGAGGTGGTCGGTGGTGATGGGAGTAGATGAGAGGGAGTTATATATAGAGGTGGCGGTTAAAAAAAATCACCACCACCACCACCACCACCACCGACCACCACCGCCATCTACTCCCTCTCACTAATCCCTCAATAAGCCAATTTAATCCCACTAATCATTAAATTAACTCACTAATTATTATACTAATTTAATTACCAAGGACAAGTTTGGTATTAAAAAAAAACTTAGATAAGGGGTAACTCATTATTACTTCTAATATCCACCCTAAAAAGTGGAGAGTAGTCCCCCACCATTTTTGAGTAGTCCCAAAAAACTGTTCAACTTTAAACGTAAAAGAAAATGGGCTTCCAAGCCCATTTATGCATTCTTACTCCCTCTAGCTTCCCATTGTTAAATTTCGAACCATTTTTTGGGACCATGATTTTTTTGGGGGACCATAGTTCTATTTTTAGTAAGATATTTAGAAGTAAATCTAGGTCACCCCTTATCTAGATATTTCTATTAATACCTAAATTACCCCCTGATTAATTTTGGGTAATGATTAGCTAGTGTTAATAATAGTTAGTGTAATGATTAAGTTAAAGATAATTAGTGAGATTAAAGAATCAGATGAGTTTTTTTTTTAAAAGAAGTAGAATTATTGAGAGAGTAAAGTTAGAGAAGATGAAGAAATAAAACGTAAAAGAAAATGGGCTTCCAAGCCCATTTATGCATTCTTACTCCCTCTAGCTTCCCATTGTTAAATTTCGAACCATTTTTGGGACCATTTTTTTGAATAGTTCTATTTTTAGTAAGATATTTAGAAGTAAATCTAGGTCACCCTTATCTAGATATTTCTATTAATACCTAAATTACCCCCTGATTAATTTTGGGTAATGATTAGCTAGTGTTAATAATAGTTAGTGTAATGATTAAGTTAAAGATAATTAGTGAGATTAAAGAATCAGATGAGTTTTTTTTTTTTAAAAGAAGTAGAATTATTGAGAGAGTAAAGTTAGAGAAGATGAAGAAATAAAACATGGATTTTACCAACCACAACCGGAGGAAGAGTATTTGGGTCCCCAGGTATGCTTCAAACTTAGATAATGTTGGTTGAATTGCTCCAAATTTTCCAAAAAAATATAAATTTGTGAAGTAGATTTGGGCTTGTTCGGTTACCTTGTGTGAAGAACAGGTAACCTAACTCATCTGAAAGTGTAGTTCGGTTACTTTTTCCAAACACGCAGGTTACCGAACTCGCTATTAATGGAGGTTTTAAGAAGTTCGGTTAACAGACATGTTACCGAACTTTGATTATAGGATTTACAGAGTAATGTTCGGTTTGGCATGATGTTACCGAACTTTAGGGTCTACAAGTTCGGTTGGTTCGCAACCTATATGTAACCGAACTTTGCGTTGATTAAGATTTTACCAAGTGTACAAAGTTCGGTTGTTCGCAAACTTCATACCAACCAATATCTAACCGAACTACACACAATTAGTTAAGAGTTCGGTTTGTCAAGGTTTTTTGCGAACAAACCAAACATAGTGGGACAAGTTCGGTTAAATTGAAACTCAACATAGTGGGAAAAATAGCACAATTCGGTTACATTGGATTTTTTTTTTTTTTTTTGTAATATTGGTAAAGTTCGGTTAGAAAATAGTTTTAGCCTTCTTTGCGAACCAACCGAACATGGTGGGAAAAATTTGGTTAAATCAAAAATCAACATAGTAGGAAAAATATCACAGTTCGGTTACATTTGATTTTTTTTTTTTTTTTTGTAATATTGGTAAGTTCGGTTAGAAAATAGTTTTAGCCTTCTTTGCGAACCAACCGAACTCTGAGTTCGGTTAAGAAAAAATTAATTCGTGATAACCGAAGTGTTCTTCGTGTTCTTGGTTTCAGAATGTTCGGTTAGCAAACTAGTTTTTTTTTAAACTATTCCTAACCGAACGTGCCGCTGTAACTTCCATTTAAACCATATTTTGATGACTACTGCTCAAAATTTCAATCAAAAACGAATTAGAAGTTATGGGTTTGTGGGAAAATACTTATGGATAGGTTTGTTTATAAAAGATTGATTAATCGACGATGAAAATTCAATGAATCGACCAGGCTAAAAATTTGATGATTTTGATTAGATTTGTATATGATCATAAATTGATGAAGAAGAGAAGAAGAAAAATTGTAGAATAGAGGAAGAATAAGTTGTAGATTAGTTATAATTTTAATTAGGTAAAAGGGTAAATATGTTAATGATTTAAAATTAAGTTATATATATATATATAGAGGTGGTGGTGGTAGTGGTGGGCGGCAGTGGTGGGAGGAGGTGGTGGTTATATAGATATAGGTGGTTATTAGGTTAATTTGAAATTAAATTAGGTTAAGGGTAGGTTAGTCATTTCCACACTTTAGGACACCCCTTATAACTATAGGGAAGGTGGCCGAATAAGACCATGGTCCCCACAAAAAAATGGTTCTAAATTTCTGGCTCGACCCCAGCAAGCTACCCAGCAGCATTGAAGCTTACCAATAACTTGGCGCAACCATAGAAGAACTGATATACCTGCGGTTTGAGTCGACCATCTGAATTTTCTTCTCTGTGATTAGTGAGGAGTTCAATTGCTTTGCTAAAATGGGCTGGCTGGCTCTCAATCCTAGTTATGTTATGTTAGTTCGAGAAAAAAAGGAACGATACTCTACTCTAGTTTGTATCGGTTTGAAATTCCAAGAAACTCTGGAAAGACGATCTCCTTTAGGTTTAGTTCCTTCTACTTACACTTAGGTTTTCACTCTCACTTTCCCTTTCGTCTCCAGCCTCCGTGGAGAAAACAATGTTCGCATCAGCTGATCGAAGAAGTAAACCAAAGGAAGTACCTTGGCTAGTAATTCCATATGGAAAAGATGAGAAATGTCAAGCTTTTTATAACATTTCTGAACCAAATAACACAAATTGTAGAAAATACATACCAGAATTGAAAGGTAAATCATCTTATCAGAAGAATTCTCATCAAGGTTAGGTTGGTCAATTATTCTTTGTGACGATGTTAATTATGATTACAAACCATGGAATTATGAGGATTGTTTTTTTATGGAATCCATTGACAATAAGTTGCCTTCTTTTCTGTATTGGGGTAAATTGGATGGATATTGTTTTGCTGACTGTCTATTGTCTTCACCTCCACAAACTAGCTAGTACTAATGGAGATGTGAATTCTATGGTTTTTATGCTTTTTGTTAGAAAAGACTACAAAAAGTGCAAGGAAATTCTTGTGTTTTGTCATCCAGGTGACAAAGAATGGAGGATTCATGTGTTCTCTGATTCGATCAATGTGTTACTTTAAAGGTAAGTTGTTTATAATGTGCAATATTTAGAGATTGAGATACAACATGGGTCTGTACCAAAAATCCTCTCTGTGAGTAAATTTGTTGTTAGTGACAAAATCAAATCTGAAACAATTGGAGAAATCTGGGCTACTCAACATTTAACATATTACGTGGAGTCTTCTGATGGCGGAATCTTCATGATTGAAAAATACTACATTCCTAGAGGTGTTTAAGTTGGATTTCTCTTCAATGACTTGGGTGGAAGTGACAAGTTTGGATGATCATGTCTTTTTTATAAGCCGAACTACTAGACTGTCATGCTTCGCCAAGGAGTTGGGTTTTCCGCGCGGTTGTGTGTATTTTACACAGCCTGATGAGATGAGCTTCTACAAGAAGATAAAACTGTTATGCTTTCACTGCCATGTCCGGA
The DNA here is from genome assembly GCA_023531295.1 of Papaver armeniacum. Lineage (NCBI taxonomy): Eukaryota > Viridiplantae > Streptophyta > Magnoliopsida > Ranunculales > Papaveraceae > Papaver > Papaver armeniacum. Next base: position 63,288 of record JAJJWW010002149.1, on the reverse strand, counting down.
TCTACTGAAGCCGTGGTTCTCTCCCAACTGGCTCATGATTCCCGCAACAATCTGGTAAGCTTAAAAAACACTACCTAGCTAATTGTTTGTTCATTTGTTCAAGTAATATACAGTTCATGTATGTAGTTTCAAACACATGCGATTTCATGATACATACTCTTTGACTTCATAATTGGAGATTTGTAATTTCTGTATTTGTTTATTTAGTAGGAACAACGAGGATAGACAGAGAGGAACAAAATTTATGTCAGGTAATAACAGTGATGGAGGTAACAATATTAAAGCCCCGTTTGGGATTGTTTTTTTTCAACCAAAAGCACTTTGTAACAAACTTGGAACAAACTTTTACCAAAAATTGTGTTTGGTAAAAAAATTTCAAAGTGCTTCTGGAGAGAAGCACTTTCATTTTAGGCCTCGTTTTTAAAAAGCTACTCAAGACTAGCTTTTAAAAAAGCAGGAAAGCGTGTTTCATGGACCCACATAATTCGATTTAACTGATTCTCTATTTTAACCTTGTTAATTTATTATAAAGACAAGTTTTACCCTCAAATATTGTACATTTGACATTATAATTCTAATTTCATTTTATTTCTCTATTTTTTTATTTTTTATTTAAAATAATAAATATAATTAAAATATTATTATTATTATTATTATAAATAATTACATAATTATCAAACAGAGCTTGTGGTTGGTAACCTAGCTACAAGCTGGGCCCCAACACATCTTTGAATTGCAACACCTAATCTATAAAAAAACAAACTACCAAAGCCGCTACTTGCATCATTGCTCACCAAACAATTCCTTAAGCGCTTGAAAAAAACAAGAGTATCCTCGCCAAGTTCCCCAAAAGTAGAGAAAGCGGAACACCCAACCCCATAACCATGTGCCGCACACTTGTCCAAATATTTGACACGTTTACGAAACGCCCCAAAAATAGCCTTCCCAAGGGCAAATGAGCGAACCCCATCCCCAGTGAATGGAGAGACGCCTGTGACATCCATACAAACATCTTGCCCGTTTTCCCAGTTAAGAACAAGAATATCAGCAGGCTTAAGGTTTCTACCATCATCCGACCGAAGCCCCAAGGAAACCTCTTTGCGCGCAGGTCAAAGACAACATCGCGAACAACATCATGACGAAACTTGTACCCAATATCTTTAGCACAATGGAGCGCATGGTCACCAAAAAATGTCCATAGGTTTGCTACAACTTGGGCATGAACTATTTTCAACGAACAAAGGGATACCAAGGCGATAACAAAGCACGCTCTAAATTGTCTAGGCCCAAGGCATTGGTTAAGCCCACTAATAGGTACCGCCAAAGATAGTCTTGAGCATGCTTGATACGGTTGCATTGCCATAAGATAGAATCTCTTTCGGACATAAGAAATTGGTCTCTGGGATTCGCTTCTTAATCTGCGCCAAAGTAAACCACTTTTGCCAAGGAATGCATAGAAGGGGGAATCATCGACACAAAGAAGTAGACGGTAATCCACATACCCGGTGAAGGTGAAGAGCCAACCGATAAGCTGAACCTTTATCCGTTGAGAATAAATTACCAAGGATCACTTTCTGCACCGAAGTAGTCTGGCTCTGAGAAGCGAGATAACAATAAGCACGAGTGTCAGCCATGGTATAGATGCCAAGTCCACCATCTCTAATGGGTAAAGTAGCTAATCTCTTCTGTAAAGGACCAAAACCGGCACCATCCCCAGTAATTAGGAGTCTCAGATACCTTTGAAATAATCGATCATCAAATAGGTCGGTAGCGAATTGAAGAGCAGCAGATTGGTAGTTCGCATTGCAAAGTAAAGTCTGACACCCCAAAGGTAACCAAGTAAAAGCATCTCACTTTGAGGGTCCCCAGTTTTTTGATTGCATCCATTAGTTGAACAGTTTTATGCACCCTGCTCAACAACATATCGCTAATGAAGCCCATATCTAAACTCACTGGACCGCCCAAAAGTTTAACACCTTTAGAAGGTCTACCAATGTCTAAGGGGAAAACCCCTCACCGCACTTCTCTGATCGGGAAGGCCAAAATAATTCCGTCTTCTTAATGTTGAGGTGCGAGCCCCCTACTTGGTCCTTCGGCCGATTATACGAAAAGCTTTAGCCACTTCCAAGGTATCACCAACAATTGTGCCATCATCAAGGTACTGTGCGTGCAAATCGAGTTTGCAACTAGAGGCAATAGTCTTCGCTAAGGGGTGAAGTGTCAAAGCAAATAACAAGGGACCGAGGGGATCCCCTTGTTGCACACCAAGAGCTGAGGACAAGATATATTGGGCATAATAAAGCTTAGCCGGGATGTAAGTAGCAAAATTCTACCCAGCAGAAATACCTGGACAATGGATACGCACTTCCTTGATGAGTTGAGACCGGCTCACCATGTTGAAAGCATTAGAAAAGTCAATTAGCAACATTGACATTGTAGCCGAATGGCCCTTCATCTCTAATAAGCGGTTTATAGCATGTAAAATACCTTCCCCTCCTACCGGGACACCAACTCCAAATTGGTAGTCACCTAAATAAGAAGTCATATCCTTCCCAATCGCAAAAGCAGCTACCTTGGAAACTAATCTTCGCCAAACTGTTCCCACCGCAATGGGCCTCAGACCTCCTCCTACTTAAGTAATCTGGCGTCAACGGTGCGCTAGCAATGTATTAGCCTAATTCACTAGGGCATTTTCCAGCCAACCAAAGGTTGACAACCCCCGAAATAGACAAAAGCAAATCATCCGCCATCGCCGGCGCCGCTCCACTAAAGGCATCGACTAAGTGTTGTGCGCGAGACCATCACGTCCACATGACGTACCTTTAGGGAAGCTTTTAATTGCTCCCAAAAACAGCCTTAGAACTCACACAAATAGGGTCGGCGGGATAGCATCTATGGGAACCTCAGGAGGAGAGGCAGACGGGTGTTTGTCCAGTAGGTCAACATAAGTCTGCTCTTCAAAAGGGGCAACCACAGATGAAGATAAAACCCGAATCGCTGCTGCAAAATGCCCTGAGTTAATCTTCTTCTGACAAGCGTTGATGGTTGCTGCTTGCTGCTTCTCTTCAACCTTCTTCTCTTCATTTTTCTTAGACCCCCACCGGGCTACTGTTGAAGCAAATTCTTCACTAATGTGGAACATCTCGTTGGACTCTTTCCAAACATCAAGAGCTTGAGAATAGCCGCTGTCTTTAGCTTACGATCGTGGATTTCCGCTCACCCGAGCTCTTAGGTAGGTACGGAGACAGGGTACAAACTCGGGAGAAGTAAAAGACGAAGCCAACTCATTAAGGAGGAGGGACAAGCAAGAACACTACGAGGCATACCTTGAGGGTTCTCGAAAAAGCAAGCCGGCATTTATGTGGGGATGCAAGTAATGTTGGGAAATTACGTTAAAGCACAATATTCGGTAGTTCAAGAGATAGAACCTCGTGTCGTCACCGCCATCAACCTTTGTAGCACCCTCTCGTATCAACATCTACCAATGCTACGACCGCCCCTCGTCCGGCTTAATCGAGGCGTGTATCGTAAAAATCCGCACCATCTCCATTAAGAGGCCCTTGAATGAAATCATGCCAGCTCCTCTCGTCCCTTTACATGATTTAGACCAAGAATGTACATAAAGACACTTGTCGCATAACCACATGCGCAAGGTGAACAGAACAAATCTCCATTCCTCGGTACACGTAACAAGTCGTTTGCAGCGGTTTCGAACCATACCTTTGTCAAGCTTCGATGCAAGGTGTTTGTCATGAAAATGTTTCAAAAACGACCCCTTAACGTAGCCTCTGCCATGAACCCCGTCGCTGCAACTATGAATGCTCTTGAATGGGCAATGGCAAACGTTGTAATAAAATTATTATATAAAATAATAAAAAAATTAATAAATATTAAAATGAAAAATGAAAAAAATAATAAATTTAATAAATATTTTTTTTGAAAAAAAAATTAAAATAATAATATTTTCATAGCAAACCATAATCATAAATTTTTTAATTAAATAATAAAAACAATTAAAAAAAATATTACTTATATTTTATTAAATATATTAAAATTAGAAATATAATTTATTATAATAAAATTGTATTAAAACTAATTTTTGAAATATGTCTATTTTCGTCATTAACTACATCACCAAAGACTTTTAAATACCCGGTTTATCAAACGGAATTTACAGTTTGTTAATTGCACAATGCTTTTTAAATTATAGTTTACCAAACGTCATGTCGATTTATTTCACTAAGACAAAGACAAAGAACACACAAAGACAAAGACAAAATGAAAAGCGCTTTTCTAAAATTCACAGCAATACCAAACTAGCCTTAAGGCAATAGAAAAACTTAGCATAGCAATATCGACAATCAGGACTGTAACTAGTATAAACAGTGATGCTGAGAAAGAGGATATTGAGGTTGTGAGGCCTTGGGACAGACTTAGCAATGATATGGTGTGGTACATATCAAGTTATCTAAGCCCGTTGGATTGCCTACACTTTCGTGCTGTTTGTAGAAACTATCGGTCGGTACTTCCTATAGTGAATTGGAGAAGATTATGTTATACTAGGAACTTACGAACCACTGTTTTGTCTCCATGGATGGTTTTCCCCAAGAATAATGAATCTGTCTACAGTTTTATAAACCCAATGCATAATGACGAGAATTACCTCACAGGCATCCCTGATATCTTAAAGGGATTTTTTATAAAATGCCCATGTGGGGAAATGCATTTAATAAAATGCCCACGTTTTTTTAATAATATATTAAATGCCCATCGTTTGACCTTTTCCGTCCCGTTTTATTGAAAAAACGGTTAACGGCCGTTACTAGACAGCTGGCCTAAATTAGTCATGTTAAAAGTCAATGTAGCCCCTGAATCATTTGAGTCGGACTGAGTTGGAACGACAAGTCAGTTGGATCGGCGAGTCATCTAGAACGGTGAGTCAGTAATCCGAATGGCTGGTCCAGTTACTCGGTATAAAACCAACACTGTTCATCTTCTTCCTCAATATCCGGTATTCATTAATCAACCTGAAGCAACCCTAGTTTTAGAAATTATAAACTCCAAACATCAAATTCCATCAATTGATGTAAAATCAGAAAGAAACCAATTAATAATTAGCAAAAGAAGTTGACATAATAAAATTCCCAAAATGAATCAACTGATCTGACCATCCAATTTCCTCTTCTTAAGAATCAACGTGCAATTCAAATGTTCAATTGAATTCGCGAACTCGAAATGATGGTTCCGAGAATATAAAGGTCCACATGCGTAGACAATTTTAGGTCAGAAAAAGCATTAACCTGGTCATCTTCAGAGAGGAACTAAACTTTGATAATAGTCCTCCAATAGCAGCTATAAGTCGTTGTCTAACTTTCTCCTAAGGATGCAAACAGAGATGCCAAAAGAAAAGGACATGCTTATGTACCCAAATTAAAATAGATCATAATAAGCTTTAGAGAAACATGAAAGCGTGAATAAACCAGTAAACGGGTGTTCATGAGCATCCATCGGCCTCTCATGGAACGGTTTAGCAAAAGAGAAGATGATGGAGAAAACTAAGGCAGTGTTGTGTTGGTTTTACGATTCTTTAGGGTTTTAAAGGATGATAGTAATGAACGGTTAATAATCATTTTCTTTAAAAACTCAGCTTCTCAACCGTTCATTGGTCATGGGCTAATTCGTAATTGCAGCTATAAAAATCTCATATCATTATACGTGAAATTGACCAAGTCAACGAATTTTTACTGAAATAGTAAGTTTGGACGGAAACACTAACGGTATGGGCATTAAATATATTATTAAAAAAACGTGGGTATTTTCTTAAATGCCTTTCCCCACATTGGCATTTTATAAAAAATCCCTATCTTAAAAGGTTCAACAATTCGCTTCTATTTTATAAAAAATCCCTATCTTAAAAGGTTCAACAATTCGCTTCTCGAAAGGTGGTTGGTTACTCATGTCAAAAGGTTACTATTGTGTGTTCTTCTACAATCCATTCACAAAAGCAGTCATCAAACTTCCAGACTTGCTGGATGATGGTACTTATCGGTTCCGAGGAATCTGTTTCTCGTCCTTGCCGACTTCATCAGATTGCGTTGTTTTTGCAGTCAGTAATTACACGGTTGATTCATTATGTATCGCCTTCATTAAACGTGGAGACAAAATGTGGACGTCTGATATCTTTGAGGATGTTCTTATACCACCAGATGCACCAAGCATGGATTTTGAGGTGAGTCTTAACAGTCCAATTTTCTATGAAGGAGCTTTTTGTTGCCTAGACCTGAATGGAACTTCAGGAGTATTTACACTACGTAATTACCTAAGGTGGGAGGCCATGATATCCCCGCCTAATTGTGGTTTTACTTATAAGAGCTACTTGGTAGAGCTTGGAGGAAAGCTTTTATCTGTACTGTTAGGCCATTTTTGGAAAATGGGTCCGGATATTTAGATTGGACATGTCGGAATTGGTTTCGGTTGAAGTTAAACATTTAGGACGGCATATGTTGTTTATCAATAATACATCTTGTATCGCAACAGTTGCTCCGACTAGTCAAATGGAGAACAGAATCTACTATCCTAGGCTGCAGAACGGAGGAATTCTGTTTTACTCTCTGGATTCAGGTACATATCACTTTCTTGAGAGTCAACATTATGGTAGAGATTATTGTAACTCGAAGGACAACTTAAGGTGCAGCTGGGTAGAGCTTAATTGGTCAGAGACCATGCAGCCAAATTCTGACTGGTCCTAGCATCGCTGCAACTAGAATCAGTTCATTCCGTTTGTTCTTATATGAATACTGTAGCTTTATTTATGTTAAAGAGTCTTGGGGCAGTGTTGTATTTTAGCCTACTCTTGGTTAAATCAGTTTCTTGCTTTATAAAGACTAGTAAGGCCACATGTGCGATGCACATGCTTGAATTAGATTCTTTTAACAACACCAAATTTGATAATAATAGAAAAAAAATCTTAAAATAAAAATTTAATATCCTTATTTGTACTCATTACGTAGATAATTTAAAGAGCTTTCCAAATATATTAATTTTACAAAAATCCGATTTGTATTTTTAAAGATATTTAAGTTTTAATTTTTTTGATCTATTTTTAAAACAATGTCATTCTTGTAAATATACAAATATTAACTAAAAATTTAGTTAATAGGGGTACTATTGTCATGTAAAAAGGCTTCACCAAACAATTACCTCTTTTCTTTATATTAGTATTAGTAAGGCCACATGTGCGATGCACATGCTTAATCGTTATTTTAACAACACCAAATTTGATAATAATGGAAAAAAAAATCTTAAAATAAAAATTTAATATCTTTGTTTGTACTCATTACATAGATAATTTAAAGAGCTTTCCAAATATATCAATTTTGCAAAAATCCGATGTGTATTTTTAAAGATATTTAAGTTTTAATTATTTTTATCTATTTTTAAAACAATGGCATTCATAGAATATACAAATATTAACTTAGTTAATGGGGTATTATTGTCATGTGAAAAAGCTTCACCAAAAGAAGGCTTCACCAAAAAAGGGGTCTTTTCTTTATGATAGTACTAGTAAGGCCACATGTGTACGTGCACATGTCTTGAATTAGTTCTTTAACAACACCAAATTTGATAATAATAGAAAAACAAAATCTTAAAATAAAAATTTAATATCCTTGTTTGTACTCATTCGTAGATAATTTAAAGAGCTTTCCAAATATATTAATTTTGCAAAAATCCGATGTATTTTTTAAAGATATCTAAGTTTTAATTTTTTTGATCTATTTTTAAAACAATGGCATTCTTGTAAATATATAAATATTAAATAAAAGTTTAATAAATAGAGATATTATTGTCATGTGAAAAGGCTTCACCAAAAATACCTCTTTTCTTTATATTAGTAAGATAAGATATATATAAGATGGACTGATGGAGATTTCCCGTCTTAACCCCTTTTACTATTCCCATGTTAAATCAGTTTTTAGCTCATTCTGGTTAATAATTCGATTGAAATTGAAATCTAAAAAAATACTAGCCATTAAAATCAAAATCAACATAAGTAATTGATAATTGCATTCCAATATCGGCTCAAACCATCTGTTTTCACGCAAAACATGCATTTCATTTTCTTTTAGATCTATTCTGCTTGGCAAAGAAACATGCATTTCACTTTCTAAGATGTCCAGTGAATACTAGATTTCACAATTTCAGTTTCAAATCTTTTTTTTTAGGTGCCAATTCAACTCAACTTGTTGGACGAGTCAGGACGAACACCGTATCTCTAAGTGATTGCGCATGCTGGCTGACCAACGTTTCTAATATTTTTGTTTTGGTCATTTTTCTGGATCTTATTTTTTTAACAGAAATTCCTTACAGACAGCGAGAAAAACAAGGGAAAACCGCGTCTCTCACATATCTTGACATGGTGGGGCCCAAAGGGCTCCTTGCCAACTCCCCAGGGGCGTGGGGTCCGCAGTCATATGAGAGGGATGTTTTGCCCTTGTTTTTCTCACAGTATGTGCAGAACGATTGTTTTTTTAATTAAGTTTTAAAGTGTTAATGGATCCATTTTGAGTTTTTATAATACCCACACTATAGGCAACAATTTATATATTTTTTATAGATTTCAAAAATAACACCCTCTCTCCTCTATAACGACTACTTTTTTTTCAAACTTTTCTCCCGTCAAATCTCTCTGGAACTGTAATGGCTAGTGAGTAGCTCATCCACTTGTGTCAAATCCTTAGCTTGAAGGGGTAATGGAATGGGAGGAACATGATAGGCAACAATTTAATGGTGACCTAAATTTTAAAAACTGAAAAAGCGGGGGTCTAACAACCATACATAATATTTCGTTTAGGCAATTTGTATGGACAAACTCCAATATAATTCCAAGAGAATCAACTAGACAGTCAGATTCAATCAATAGAAATATATCCAAGAGTTGTATCTCTGTTTCATAATGTAATCAGCAAATCAAACAGATAGAAATCCGTGAGCCTGATTATTATGTGAAACAACTTCAACGGTACCAAAGACCAATGTTCAAGTGTCAATCAATTTATATCAACAACCAAAGGTTGGATTATCTAATTGATTGAACTAACGCACAACCTGTGATATTTCAATTATATAAACAAATATAATGCGGAAAAGATATAACACAGACACCAGATATTTTGTTAACGAGGAAACCGCAAATACAGAAAAACCCTGGGACCCAGTCCAGATTTGAACACCACACTGTATTAAGCCGCTACAGATACTAGCCTGCTCCAAGTTAACTTCGGACTGGAATGTAGTTGAGCCCTAACCAATCTCACACTGATCAAGGTACAATCACGTTCCTTACGCCTCTAGAACCATGTCAGATTCTGCGCACTTGATTCCCTTATAGTGATCTCACCCACAAATAAGAGTTGCTACGACCCAAAGTCGAAGACTTGATAAACAAATATGTATTACACATAAAAGTCTATTGAATAGATAAATATGTCTCCCACAAAAATACCTATGAGTTTTGTTCTGTCTTTTGATAAATCAAGGTGAACAAGATCCAATAGATATACCTGACTTATATTCCCGAAGAACAACCTAGAAATATCAATCACCTCACAATAATCTTAATCGTATGGTAGCAAAACAAGATATTGTGGAATCACAAACGATGAGACGAAGATGTTTGTGACTACTTTTTATCTTGCCTATCGGAGAATAAATCTCGAGCAAATCTTAGAGAATATAGTACTCAATACGATAGAATACAACAATATCAAAACACACAACTACAGAGAAAATAGTTGGATTTGGCCTCACAATCCCAATGAAGTCTTTAAGTCGTTAAAATAGTTGGATCTAGCTTCACGAATCCCAAATGAAGTCTTCAAGTCGATCGTTAACTTAAAATGATTTTGGAAAAACCTAGGTTAAAGGAGAATCGACTTTAGTTTGCAATTAGGACACATGAAAGTGTCGGGATTAGGTTTTCCAGTTGCTAGAGTTCTCCCTTATATAGTCTTTCAAATATGTGTTGCTTACAACCAAAGCTAAGATAGCTTAGTAACAAAGCATTCAATATTTACCGTTAGATGAAATCCTGATTTAAGATTCAAGCTAAGTCTGCTTAGAAATTAAGCAATTAATCTCCACTTGTTACACAAAAATGAAATATACTTATATTTAGATATGGGTAATCATACATGAATGTGTATATTGAGTTGGCTGAATAACAGTTAACCGAAGTTAGCCATATGAACACTTTTGTCTTAGCCATATTCATCTAACACTTCTAGATCAAATATGATGATCAATCAATCATGATAAATAATCAAATGAATCTAATTATGTTTCAAATAGAGTTTCTCAATTGTTCACTATCTCATAGAAACATATATGAACAAATTGAAACAAAATCGGATTGATTCGTAATCGTACAAAGTACTTATAAAAGAATCAAATCATGAACATTAAGCCACGGTTTGCAAAGTTAATTTGCATTCCTTAAATCATAAATGTTTTAGTTCATGAATATGAGAATCATACATAATCGATTTTAGAACTTAACCACTGTGTTCTCAAACTAGGTGACAGCAGCTCCGGACCTTAGTCTAAATAAGTTGTTCGCAAACCCGGTTCGCAAACAACCGTTCTGGACCCAACTCAGGTAAAACCGTTTGCATACTAGGTACGCAAAAAAGGTTCCCAGACCTTCTCAGGTAAAACCATTTGTATACTAGGTACGCAAACAAGGTTCCCGGACTTGAATTATCACAATACAGTTTACATACAAGATATACATACCGTGTTGTATCCAGACATGGGTAATTGTATTCATTTCAATCATTGAGACATCCTTATAAGACGACAATAGTAGTCTCACACATACGATTAGCTTTAAGTAATTTTCAAGTAATCAAATGATCAATACGAAACTTCCCAAGCTAACATCAAATGACTGTCTCATACAAATCATGTAAGATGTTCAGGGTAATTTTCACATGATCATCCTTTGACTTAATATTTAGTTTCCAACAAATAAATTTTCTCCAACTAAACTTGTCAAGAATATGATGAACATAGCTAAATCAAAAAGCTTCCAACACATATTTCAAGAAAAAGATAAGCGAGATAAACTCAGCTCAAAATATCAAATGTGTATAATGTAAAAGTCTATATACGACTTAGTCTCATTAAAAGATATAATAGAATAGACTTCTGAGTGATAAATAAGGTTTAGTCTCCACATACCTTTTGTTGATGAAGTTCCTCCAAGCTCCCCTTTGTAGATCTTCTTCTTCATTTGGTGAACGCCATGAAGTCTAAATCTCAACTACACCTTCTATCATAATCCGAGACATAGCTATAAGAAACTAGAAATCAAGTATATAGTTTTGATCAACTAAACTTGACAAACAAGCTTGAGATAGAAATGCTTGTGAGTTCGATTGAGCAGTGATCTAACAGAGTCTAGCAGGTTTGAGACAGTAGACAACCAAAAATCACGTGAGGTTATTGTTCATCACCAAGGTGGCTTGTTAGTTTCAAATGAGAAGACACTAACATTGCATCATCCTTTCCATTTGAAGATCCATTAGCTATGTTGTGTACACCAACTTTGATGGGATGCCGACAAGACCAAGCTTGAAAAGTTTTGTGGTAGTTTTTGTATTGTAATGGTGGGAACAAGCGACACTTAATAACGAGTTATTACATGCATAAAATGATGATCGTAAAATTAGAATTATTTTGCGAACGTTTCGTGATTCCAATGCATAATTCAAGATCGAGTTGTGCCTCAAGTGAGAATGCCAAAATTCTATCTTCCACTATCCATTTCCAATATAAACTCGAGACGAGCTTTGTCACAGTGGGGAAGCCTGATACGAGACGTATTAGGAAAGTCATAAGTATATTCCAAGATATGGCTATTTCTTGGATATCTATTTATTATAGCATTTTATTTTTTAGGATTATTAGTTTCTTTATAAGCATATTATATTCTGTTAGGCTAATTAGGAATATTTAGATTTTTAGGTTTTATGTTTGAGGCTCTAAGTAGCCTTTTCTATTATCATTGTAAAGCAGCTGCAACTTACTATTATTATCTGATGAATGAAACTATTAAGTTTGTTTGGTTTATACCATTATTTGTGTCTTTTAGCTCTTGGATTAGAGTTTGCTCCTGGATTGGAGTCTTCTACCATCACCATTAAGGAGTGGATTCTCCTTGTCATCATATCGCTTCCATTTATGTCGTATCACAATAGTAAGAACTTTTTTTTGAACTAAACACAAACAAAGAAGTATCAGCTGCAGAAGCATGAATCCCCCTAGAAGGGGTTCTCTGTGCAATTATCATACCAAACTCTTGGAGCTTATTTCAGGATATGAATGGACTTATGTATCCTGCAAACATACTCTTGATGATCCTTGTAAACAAACCTGGAGGTTGAGTCATGAAAACCTCTTCTTGAACCTCACCATGCAAAAAAGCATTGCTAACATATATTTTAGTGATCTTCCAATTAAAGTGAACAGTTAAAACAAGAATCAGTCTAATAGTAGTTGGTTTGAAAACTGGAAAAAATGTCTCATTATAATTCGGACCTTCTTTCTGATGAAATCCTTAGCTACAAGCCTAGATTTGTACCTATCAACAGTTCCATTAAAATTATATTTTACCCTAAGCACCCATTTGGATTTTGAGAAGGGGATGAAGCTTCCAAGGTCTAAGTACCATTGGACTACAAAGCATGATACAATTGACTTTCTCCATTTTGGGTCTTTGTTAGCTTGTGTGAAGCACAGAAGTGGGAATTGGATGTTTAATAACCAGGACATCTAAGGTTCTAAAGATTCCATATTTGCCCCTTGTCTTCATATATGTGATCATTAGTTATTATGGGCAAGGATAATGCAGTAGAAGAAGCAGCTGAAGTAGGTTGTGAGATAGCACTAGAGTTATCGGATGAAATAGGGAAAATATAAACAGATACAAGAGAAACATCAATACTAGAATTCTCAGATGAATAATGATCATGTGTGGGATATCAGTAAGTTGGTGCAACATGTTTGACAAGAGTTGAATAGGGAAAAAGGTTTTCATTAAACACTACATATTTGGAGATGTAGACTCTCCTAAAGACAAGTTTCTAGACATCTAAAACCCTTTTGTTTGATACTATAGCCCAGAAAAACACAGTGGATATTACTTGGAGCTAATTGGTGTGGAGCATATAGTCTCAACCAAGGGAAACAAGGGAAACCAAAACTTTTGAAAGAAGCATAATTATGTTTTTTATGAAAAAATTTCTCAAATGGGAGGAGAAAGTTGACGGACTTGGTAGGCAATCTATTAATAATGAAATCAGTTGTTAATAAAGCATCAACCCAAAATGACTCAGGAAGGTTGGTTTTAATGAGAAAGGTTCTACCAATGTCTAACAAATGTCTATGTTTAACTTCTGCAACACCATTCTACTCATATATGTGTGGTAATGTAACTTCATGTTTGGTACTATAATTAGCAGTAAAACTAGCTAGCGCAGTATTAATAAATTCATCACCCCCATCTGATCTAATAATATTGATTTTGAAAAACAATGAATTTTCAATTTGAGCATTGAAATTATAGGAAACATTCTCTAATCTGGCCAATACATACGAATCCTAAGATAGAGTCCACTCTCTTAAGTTGCTTCAGTCTCTCTGAAGACTTTAAACACTCAACCCTTTGGATAGTCTACCAAATAGTAATGAACTAGTATGTTTGGTAACCACTCTTCTATCTCAAAAAGTTAATCAGAGATATATGATGTTGAGTGTGACAAAGGTTTTTCTTGTTTAAAATAAATTAAACCTCCTTTGTCGGGTTTTAGATCTTCCAAGATCTGGATTAAACAAGTTAACCAAATCAATTGAAACTGAGCTACCCGAATTCAGATACTGAAGAGTGCCACCAAGTGATAGCTTGTCGATCTAAATACGAATAGTTAATAATCAGTCTATCAAAGGATAAACCCGATCTATTCGGATCCGATCCGATCAAGTTTGTGCACGAAGCAAATCACGAAGATACAAAACCAATAAGAAAAATCTTCTTGTCTTCAATCTTCAAAAGTCTTTTGTACTTGCACAATAACAAACTTGATTTTTGTATGATCGATCAAGCACAAAATGGATCCTGTAAACAATGGATGATCAAAAGTCTTATACTCTTGATCTAGTTTGAGTGACCTTATGTCAAAACAAAAGGTTCTATAATCAAACTAGGTGCAAACCAATAAATAACTATTGTTAGTCAATCAAATCAATAATTGAAAACTAAAATAACATATTATAGTTTCCCACAAACGGTACTAGTAGACGCTTCTTGATCCCAACGAAGTCTTTAAACTAGCAGACGTAAGAGATTTCGCCTAATTAGGTTACTCTCCTCTCCAAGATAGTATTACAGGAATACTATTAGTCGGCTACACCAGAAACACCAGAGATGAAGTTTTCCTGGCTCATGATAAGTTTGTAAGAAGAACAAACTTCACTATTTATAGACCAAGGTAGTTTGGACACCAAGGAATTTCATAACCAAAGATATTCAAAAGGAATGAAATAAAGCACCTAAATTCGGTTTTAATGAATTCCAACCAATATCCAACTGTACAACCAAAATTTCAATGGAAAACTCAATAATAGCTAGCAATTACTAATATATATTTCTAGAGATGTGTTTTGATTTGATGGTAAAAACATATTAATTTCGAAAATCTCAAAACGATTTTCTACTAATTTCGGTTAGGATTTCACCTTTAGTATCAAGGAATATCTTTGAACAATTAAGAAACAAGATTTCAGCACATGTTCAAATTACTCACTATGTCGACATCTTGAACTTCCCTATTTTGCAAACCCAATTTCCAAATCGCACAAATCCTAAAGTGTATGTGACTTATAGAAATCGTTTTTTCCTATTGGGACCGGTTCTATCATGATACCTAAATCAAGTTAGGATCTATTCTACCTTGACTCCCAATATAAGTAGGGATCGCTTCTACCTTGAATCCAAATATAAGTAGGGATCGCTTCTACCTTGACTCGATCAGTTCTACCTTGATTCCCTATATAGGTTAAGATCGGTCATACATAAGATCTTCAATGAAAACTGAGACCATAATCCTTTTGATTTCCTTTCGATTGTGAAACAAGTTCATACGTCAACTTCCTTAAAATTATGTAATTAAACATAGTTTCTGTAGGTATGAAATCAAACCCATGTTCACTACACAATCTAGTAACGAGCTACAAAGATTATGTCGATGTTGCAATTAGGAAGTTCAAAAGAGAGGCATTATACTTCGTAAATCAATATACCAATCTAAAGCGCTTATTACTTATTGATATATTGTTCCTTGACACTTTGATCATAAGATGATGATCAAGTCTATTATACAAGAGTTTCACATATATAACTTCGCATGTTATGTTTTCAATCATAAACGACTTGAAAGCAAGCGATATAAAAATGAAAACAAGTCAAGTCATGTATTACTAACCTCAAGTGGAAGTATGATGTTATCGTCGTTGTCGATCGTTTTGGAATCTTGGTCTTGAAATTGAATTGTTATTTGAGATTAAGTTTTAGTTTTTGATTTTGATGGAGATTGAAAAAAAAGGATATGATTAAAGTTTGTAATAGACATGATTAAGGTTTTTGTATTTTTTTTAGATTAATAGAATTATTAAGGTTTGTGCAAAGGGTAATTTAATATTTTAACGCACTTTAGACACCTCTTATCCTTTCTCTATTGGGTAGATGAAGAAATCCATAGGTCTCAAACTAGGGAGTTTTTTTTTTGGTTCTTTTGTAATGCCAAAACAAAATCAACCTCCTAGAATGATTTTTTTTTCTTCGGTTTTTGAGTTTTTCAGTTTCAAAATTATTCGTTCGCTGGTTTTCTGTTTTTTTTTTTGTTGGTTTAGACCAAGTTAGGTTCGGGTTGAAAATCAAACCATGGGCAACCATAGCTGGTGTTGGATTTTCCATATATTTCATGTAAATGACATATTTGCCGAACTCCAATTAATAAAACGTATTATACATGTACGTATGACATTCCGAACAACAAACCGTTGAACGGGTTGAAAACCAATCCATATCCTAGTTAGCAATTCGAGATTCGGCAAAGTACGGAACGATAAACGTACGAGTATTATACGGTTTTGTAAAACCCAAATTCGGTCCAAAATTGGGTCAACGGGACGTGATTCGTCAGTAATTCGGAACGACATATGTACGTGTATAATTCGGTTTATAAATGTGAGTTCGGCTCTGAAAATTCGGTATCTATTATAATAAATAATAATTATTTATAAAGACATAGACTAATTTTTATGCATATTTGAGAATTATTTAAATAAAAAATAAACTTAATATGATGATATTAATAATATATACTCCCCCCGTTCTTAAATAATAGGCTGGTTTCTATAAATAAATGTTGCAAAAAAATAGGCTGGTTTCCTAATTTAGAAAGTCAAATGTTACTTTAGTTTTCTGGGACCACTTTTCTCTTAATTTCTTTTGATGACAAGTGTCATGGGGACCATTTCACTTTACTTCTTTTGGTAAGAAGTGTCATGGGGACCATTTCACTTCACTTTTTTTATTGACAAGTGTCATGATGACCACTTTCAATGATTAGTTCTCTTAACTTCCTTAATTTTCTCTAAAAACAAAACCATCCTATTAAAAAAGAACGGAGGGAGTACAATATTAGTCATCAAAGAGGACGTGGTATAGTGGTTTAGATGCACCTTCAAATCTCTTCAGTCATTTTAGTTTCATAAAAGTTACAACAATGTCTAATATTGGGTTGTGTATGCTCAAACTTTTAGGGAGGCGAAAATCAAAAATGGAGGCCCAAAAAATGGGGCTCTTTAAAAACGTAAAAGCTAAAAGAATTTCGGCGAAAAATCATAAGCGGACGTTTTATTTCACGGGATAACGTAAATCTTTCTTGTGACGATTCACGAATAATCCGTCGGAATGCCATATAATACGTGCAATTCTTGGTTCAGTTGCAAACGTTTAAGAACTTGTTTAGAATAAGACGGTAAAATTCGTGATACGGAAAAATCATTCGCTTACTTTTGTAACTTACTAACTAGGATCCATATAATACTCTTACGTTTAAAGCCGTTTAAGCGGGAACTCGTAAAGTTCGAGAACTACATTGTGATTAGGGCTTCGGCTTTGCAAGCGTCTCCCAATAAGAAAAAAAGTCATTTTTTTCAAAGCTTTTTTTTTAAGTTGGGCCATAATTGGTTTATGAGTTTTACGCTTAAGCAAGCCCTAAAAAAGCTCAAGCCATCCCTATATCGAATGTCTAGTTCCGCCACTGCCTGAACTCCACTTCGTGCCTGAAGAACTACTATTGTTAGCATAGCACCGCCGCTTTCAAGCTCATATTAATCGAAGTAGATAAAACTCCGGTTAATCAAAGTACCTTTTCAACCTGATGGTCATCACATAGATCAGTTCCTTTTGAATTGCTATGGTCAGATCCGGTTAATTGATCGCCTAAAACTCCACGCCATCACAAACTTAAAACCTCACGTGTCACACACCAAATGACTTTCTTTTTCTCGGCACACACTCTTCCCCAAAGGAAATGTCTTCTGCAACACTCTCTTTCTCTTCCATTTCTTCAGTCTCCTTCTCCACAAAAAAAAAAAAAAAAAAAAATCCCAACTTTCTCGTTAACTCCCGCTTCGATCCTCATTTCAAACCGTACCAAAATCATTAACATTGCTTCACAGTCACAACCCAGAGCAGTTGTTCTCCCAAGCCTGGCTAGATTCTATTGAAACTGATAAGGTTAGTGATGAAACATTTCGCAGATACTACTCAAATTCTAATGTTATGAAAAGAAATGGTGAAATGGGGTTTCAATGTTTGGCTTATAAATGCTTTTGTCTTTGAGGGTTTTGGACAATGAAGCACTCTATAGAGCTGGGGTGTCTTCTCACTCCATGTACCTGTTTATTGTATTGATCCTAGGAATTTTGTTACTGCACATTACTTTGGATTTCCTAAAACTGGAGGTAATTTTTGATTCTTACTTCAACAATTGTGATTTTAATTAACAGTAGATTTGTGGAGATTTTTTTTTTTTTTTTTTTTTATATTCGTTTCTAATTAACCTTGCTAGGGTGATAGCTAATTCACATTTGGTTGGTAAGTTAGTTTAGTATTTATTGACTGGCA
This sequence comes from Papaver armeniacum, assembly GCA_023531295.1. Taxonomy (NCBI): domain Eukaryota; kingdom Viridiplantae; phylum Streptophyta; class Magnoliopsida; order Ranunculales; family Papaveraceae; genus Papaver; species Papaver armeniacum. Next base: position 45,035 of record JAJJWW010002149.1, on the reverse strand, counting down.
GAATGTTAGTGACGGGAGAGTTTTGTGTAGGATTTAGGAAGTTTTTGGGCAATTTTGAAATTTGGGTTTGTTGAAGTTGATTTGATATCTTATCTAAGAATACATATTAGAATTGGAATTGGTATAAGAAACATAATGATACTCAATTTGAAGCAACTATGGATATCCACAGTTTAGCCACTTAACTAAACTAATGTTGAGGAAGTGTACGATGATGGACAGTCTTTATTAAGGGGTGTCTTGTAAATTCAGATGATGCCGATTTGGGAGAAGACTTGCAGTGGACAAGAGTTAAGTTTAGGGATTTTGGCTTTAGATCAGAATTTGTTCTTAGTGTACTATTGAATGTGGGTATCGATATGTTGAGTTGTCACTGACGAGCCTATGATGTTGTCGTAAACGTTGTTGTTGGGGATCTACAGAAATTTGAATTAACACTTGCACTATGTGACTAGTCAACTGAGTGTGTATGTCTATAGGCTAATGTCTTAGTGGAACTTTCAGTCTTTGTAAATGTCGGTTGGACTAAGATATGATTCCCATTTGTAACCATGTTTTAATGTTGGTTTTCGGCTTTCCTAATAGCTTTGTTGGTTGCAGGCTTGTTATGCTTGTAGCTGATTTTTTTGTTATACAATTTAGCTCCCTCTGAGAGAAAAGGGCAGGGGATCCACTTATCTGCCTAAGCTTGGATTCACTAGTTTTTAGTTAGATCAGGAATACTTTAAGAATAAAAGGGTTGTGGCTTCCACTTTGGCAATGCTGATTCAAACTATTACAGGATACACGTTCTGCCTTTGCTTGTTGTTTTTCTTTTTTCTGTTAGTAATAGGGATTGCATTTTATCGTTATTCTAATCTTAGGTAAATCCAGTTGGTGGGTACCTTTTTTCAGCTCGTGTCTTCTAGATATATGTTTTGAGTTTGTTGCCAAAACATAATCTGGTGAAATGGGGAATATAAGAATATTAATTTGCTTTTGGAAGTTGAATGAGTGTGTATGACTTTCAATCTTAATTTGCTTTGCAGCTCTAAGGGCACAATTTCTGATTGACTGCTTAGCTGATTTGAATGAATCAGAAAAATGTGAAGTGTGTCAAATTAATTAAAGATTAGAATAATAACAAGACTCTCTCATTCTCTTTTTTTGTGAAATGCAGGCGAAAAAAGAAACGTGTTTTGTCGGTGGTGAAATTTCAGCGCCGGGCAGAGTATACGAGTAGTTCTGGAAGAAGGTAGGAATCTCATATTACACATATATCTGTTGCGTTATTAGAAAGAATAGAAAGGTTTAATGGAGTTGAAGATGGGGTGATAATGTGCTGTTTTCTTCTGATATATCAGGTTGAAAAATCTTTAGTCCATTTCTTTAATATAGTTAGCTAAATAAATCTCAAACTTTTGTGTAGGATTCGCTGAAAGTGTACAAGCATACGAAGAATGATATGCTTGATCCTGATCACTCAACAAAATTCTCTCCATGCCAGATAGGAGAAGGACAGGCTAGCAAATGAGTCAACATATTGGTATCTTACTGCATCTTCATATATTGTATGTTCTGCTTGGTTGTTTTTATATAACCTAAACGTGCCGTGTTTGTGAATTGTTGTGATGTTTAGTTGCTTTTGGCAAATGAGTTGTCAAACTTGTGTGATTTCAGGGTACTGTTTGAATTGATATGGAGGGACTCAATCTTCCATCTAGGTATAAACTACGGTTAACGGTTTGCCTTTCTGGATATCTTGATAGGATTTGCTGAACATAGTGAATAAATGTCTCATGATTATGCACAGTTACTTTTTGACATTTTGTAGATGTCTGTGTAGGCTGCAAATTTCATCTCATTTGTATCAATAACTGTATCTCTTGTAAACATCTTTTCGTGGGACTATATTTAGGTGGAATGAGAGAAGTTGAGGCTAGGTGGAGCCAAGATCTCTATCTTTTTGAATCTTGGAGAGACGGCCATACAGGGTAAATCATAATACTCCTTCCTAGAATATTTCGGAACGTGAAGCTTATCATTAGCCACAGATAAATGGAACCAATTCCTGATTCCGATAATCTTGTTACCTTGACATTTGTAGGGATCCAATTTAAGACGCAATTATGAAGGAACTGTCAACAACTGGTTTCATGTCAAACCGAGGACGGCAGGTAAATTCTGAGTTGAGTGCTGAATTTAGCTAACCAAATTAAGAAGGTCACAATCCTTTCTAACTGTTTGGGTAGTACAGTACCACCCAGAGTTTATCTTGGAGATAAGAAAATAAGACCTTCTTTACTTTGACGCATCAAGATCATTAGGATTGATGAAAAATAAACACAATCTATTATTGCTGTACAGATAGTTTGCTCATTTCTTGTTCGAGATATGGGTATTGATTGGCTTACAACATATTCAAACCATCAACACTCAAGATTCTACACGGATCAGAGAATTCAACTGTTACAACCATCAAAAACCATATCAAATGCCAAAAACTGGTAGCCGAAACTGGGCTAAACTGGTAAACAAAGATTTAGTGCAGCCAATTAATACACACTGACAATAATTAATAATATAACAATAAGGTTTTAATGTAGCAAATAACACACATAAACAAATACACCAAGCAATTCCTACATGGATAATACATGCAGTTACAAACTTCTCAAAGCAAATTAACTAACATAAACATAGTTGTGATTATAGGTATTAGGGGTCATTTACCTGTACACAACACAACTAATTAATCACAAATTATCTTGAAACACCAATATTAAGATAATCCTTGGCTACACAATAACCATTACTACAACTGCTACTATAATTAGATTTAAATGACCCCCTTTCTACTAGAATGTGTTGAATGTATCACTTGGTATTGTTAGTTGATATGGAAATCCTGTCATTATCGGAGACATGTCAAATATTACATTTTGCTCCTCTATCTGCAAAAGAAAATTAAGCCAAACAAACAAACAAAAAACATTGCGTTAGAAGAATCACATGAATCTATTTTGCATCAAAATTCCATGTTAGATATGTCAGGTATGAAACTCAAGAAATTGGAAACAAAGTGAATCAATCTCATCTAATTTCCTGTTACCTTCTCTTGAAGAATCACATTTGCTGCTTTCAGAATTCCCTCCTTCAAAAAATGAACCAAAGGTGGTGTCGGCAAAATGAGAAAACACACAAAATAGTTAATTATTTGGTCATTTTTGTAAAGTAAAAGAATTATGGTCTAACCTTATTCTTCAACATCTGAATCTCTTGGAACATAATCTGCATCTGGGTAAAAGAATTTCCAGCAAATTTGTTATTCCATGATATACCACCACAATTTCATGATATTCCATGATATAACAACTTTCAGTCTCATGTACTGCCTATAAGATAGATATCTACTGCTTGCATTAAAATTTATTCAATACAATGAAGAATTTGAACTGCTGAAGACGATCAATATATACCTTGGTTGAGCGGATATTACGTATCCAAAGTTCAAGATGTTTTTCTAATGCATCTAATTCCTCCAAACCCATAATCCCAGCTCCTCCGCCAAACATATACCTAAAATCATTATCACACCATTACCAGAAGATGTTACTTTCTTTGTGACGGAAATGAACTACTTATTTTTGTTTATTATTGTCATCTCACTACATGTATACATTTAACCTGGATCCCGGTCTACATAATGAGCTAGAATTTTGTTTAATTGATCACTAGGGGTCTAGGATTGGTACAACTTTATAGGTACATCTTTAAGTAAACTATTAGTTTCCTTCAAAATAAAAAAATAAAAAAGAAAAAAAAACCAAAAACTGACAAAAGCTTACTAATACAATAATCATGGTAAATATTTGGGCTTCCGGGTGATGCTTCTTTACTTAAAGCAAACATGACATCAGCTATTCAATTTACTTACACGTATAGTAAACACATAACGAATTTATCATTATCTACAAGTTAAAAAACAGAAATCTGATTTCTTTATTTACCTGAGCCCTTTCTGGAGAAGTTGGATTTCTTGCTTCATTGTAGCGATGTCTTCCTCGGATTCCTGATGCATAAATAATTTAACTTTATTAGCTAGCTCTAAGCTAATCTTCATGGATTTTTTTCAGCTCTAATAAAGAAATGTGCATGCATATTTTTGGCTAAAGCATTTTAATTTAAAATTTGGGTTCATGGGATTTAACTGTTTTGATTAGAGGGAATAACCAATCAAGATAAGAAAAGGGTTAATAAAGATATCGACTATGACTACAATCAATTCATCAAAAGAACTTCAACCATTCAATAATTTTACTCTATTTAGATCGATTCTTCTTTTATGTTGTGGCAAGAATAATTTGGTGGTCGACCCATATATTTATATATAGATCCATTTAAGCATAAAACTCACTAGTGGAACAAGCTAGGGAAATGCTAGAGGTCAATCATAGGAGCATGCATGATTTCCTGGTAATTAAGAAATTTCTTCACCATTTAAGATCCTTCAAGTTTCTTATTTACTTAACTGTGTGCTAACAAGAAATATCTTATTTACTTAACTGGGCTAACAAGAAGTTGCAGCTAGATTTTCTTTACGGGTGCGGTGCTAGGTGGTATTAGCAAAACTATTTATTTGTGAATTAATAACTACTCTCTGTAGTGAAACAGTAACTTTCAAATAAGGCATCTCACAAGTTCAGGACAGTGGATTCGCTAATATCTTGAAAATACATATGCTCATACTTGTCGGCAGCGATGAAAAAATTGTTAACATAGGGCTAAAAATCTTTACCTAGGTTGAAACTTCAAACACTGTCTACAATCTACATCTTTAACTTCTGAATATTAAAATAATACTATAGTATGTATGTATGTACATAATGACGTATAAGTGGTGAATAAATACGTACCAGACTTTGTTTTTGTACACCTTCTGCAATTTGTGCCCCTCGTGATGTTTCAGCATACCTATCGATCACTTCTTCCATGGTTCTGTACCAGGGAAAAAAAGGTATCACTATAATTAGCAATAGCACGCACAAATCACTATCTTAAACTGTATTCCTCATTATTACAAGTGCAAGTAAGTTCCTAGAGAAAGGTTTTAGACATAATGAGACTGAGACAGACGTACCCTTTGGTAGCAAGCTCGTAAATCTTTCCATGGCTTGAGAAAATGATGATACCAACATCAGCATCACAGAGTACAGACAACTCCTTGGCTTTCTTAAGCAGTCCAGAACGCCGTTTGCAAAACGTCACCTGTCTGTGAACCGGGTTTTCGATCCTCTTCAGCTGAACCTTTCCTCTTGCCATTTCAAAATATCGACTAAAAAAATTTGAGTTGTATAAATTTTGTTTCCTAATAATTTTTTGGTTGAAATCGTTTCTTTGATGATGATGATGAAATTAGCCTGCCTTTTGCAGACAACCTCCCACTAGTTTAGACTAGCTTCGAGGCTGTTTGCAATTCTTTGGTTGAAGTACTCTCTTCTTCTCCTGTCTCTCCCTAAACTTCTCACAACTTGGAAGGTCTTCACTCTACAAAATTGTGACTTCATATAAGCATGAATCTCCCTCTCACTTCCACTCTCTCTCTTTCTCATTCGTTGATTTGCTACCAATGGAATAAGTTCTAGTGCTCTTCACTTTACACCTCACTAGTGATTTTGTGTGCTTCCTTCCGACTTGGGAATGGCTGGCTGCCTTATATATATTGTGCTAATTTGGACGGTAGCAAGCTCACACACATTTGCATGCAAACCCAATAAAGGTTTGACACTCATATATAACTAGTATTTTAGATATGGACTTGTATAACTTTTACTATATTCCCTTGACAAATTAAATGGTCCCAACCTTATAGATACAGATGTCAGTTTTTTATTAGGTTCTAAGTACACTTAGTCTCTGATAGTTTATATACCTAAATTTTACTTATCAATTGGGGTTTCGATTTGTAAGTGGGAGTAAGTATTTTACTTAATTAGTCAGGTTGTAATGCTTTTGCATGTGAAGTTTAATGAACCAATAAGCAACCCATGTTGAGTTAGGGCCTCACTCCTCTTGTTCGCCTTTTGGCCTTTTTTTTGAACCATTTTTTGGGGACCATGGTTTTTTTGAGGGGACCATGGTCTTATTAGGCCACCTTCCCTCTAGTTATAAGGGGTGTCTTAATACGTTGAAATTACTAACCTACCCTTAACCTAATTTAATTTAAAACCAACCTAATAACCACCTCTCTCTCACTCTATATATAACCACCACCTCCTCCCACAACCACCGCCGATTACTACCACCACCACCTCCGACCATCACCACCGCCCACCGTCGCCGATTACCACCACCACCTCCTCCCACCACCATCGCCGATTACCACCACCACCACCTCTGATTATCACCACCACCAACCACCGATTACGACCACCACCAACAACCACCACCACCTCTATATATATATAGCTTAATTTAATTCTTTAGCAAAGATATTCTCGCAAAACCCATTACTTGTCGTTTGTTTTGGTTGAAAAAATGAGAAGTAATCATCAAAATGAGTTGAAAATGAAAGTTGTGAAGAGGTTTAATGGAGGTTACGAGTGTTGAGTTCTTACTTGTTCATCTCACAAGGCAACCGAACTACACATTCAGAAGAGTTCGGTTACTTGTTCATCCTCACAAAGCAACCGAACTACTCCCTTCAGAATGAGTTCGGTTCTATATGCTTTATAACTATGTTATCAAAGCCGACGAGTTCGGTTGTTTCGCATAAATGTATAAAACGCCATGTAACCGAACTCTAGGGTTAAAAACATAAGTAAAAAAGTTGCCATGTAACCGAACCTTACTTATTTTTCCCATTATTTTTATTTCTCTTATAACCGAACTCTATCAACTTTGTTCGGTTATTTATAAAAATCTTAAAGCGCCATGTAACCGAACTCTACGGTTAAAAACATAAGAAATTTTTGTTTGTTAAGTTCGGTTGGTTGTGCAATTGATCTCAAGTTTGCGAAACAACCGAACTTATTAAACTTAGTTCGGTTGGATGCAAAAGCATGCGATTGCGAACCAACCGAACCTTATACACTTGGTTAAAATTTATTTGTACGTAAAGTTCGGTTAGTTGCGAACCAACCGAACATAACGCTGCATGTCGAGCTTCCATTAATATGAAGTTCGGTAACCTGCGTGTTTGGATCAAGCAATCGAACTACACCTTCAAACTAGTTCGGTTACTTGTTTATCTCCCAAGGCAACCGAACTACACATTCAGATGAGTTCGGTTACTTGTTCATCCTCACAAAGCAACCGAACTACACCTTCAGATGAGTTCGGTTACTTGTTCTTCATATAAAATAACCGAACTGTTCAAAATCCAGTTCAAAATTTTACATTTTTGGGGAAGTTTTTACCAATTCATCATACATTATCTAAGTTTGGAGCATACTTGTTCACCCAAATACTCTTCCTCCGGTTGTGGTTGATAAAATCCATACTCAAAGGGAGTGAATTGGAAAAAATTTATTTTTCATGTTTTTCTCCTTCATCTTCTCTAACTCTACTCTCACAATAATTCTACTCAACTAATAATAAACCCATCTTTTAATTATTAATCTCACTAATTGTTTTTAACTAAATCTTTTCACTAATCATAACCTAAAATTAATTAAGAGGGTAGATTAGGTATTAAATAAATAACTAGATATGGGGTGACCTAGAATTACTTCTAATGTCTTTACCCAAAATAAAACCATGGTCCCCTCAAAAAAAGACTGGTCCCCAAAAAACGGTTCTTTTTTTCTTTAATCTGTTTGTCTTGTTCTTCACGCACTTTACTATTTTCTTTTGCAATAGAAAATTTTATACATTTAAGGTTGGGATCCCCTCACACTTTTATTATCACACTATCTCACACATTAAGCGTTATTTTTGTGAACAAAAACCAAACCGTAACGGATTTGAAGTTAATATTTTAGGAATATGTTCCTCTTACCAAGTTCTACATACCTACAAAAAATGAGCGTATTCCGAGACATATAACACCACCATCTACTACTTTGAAAATTAGCCGTTGAAAATCAACAAGTTTCTGGCCGTCGAAATTAAGACTAGTAGATTGTGAGGTTTCATATTTCGGAATGTGCTCATTTTTTGTAGGCATGTAGAACTTGGTAAGAGGAACATATCCCCAAAATATTAGCTTCAAATCCGTTAACACTTGGGCGATACCAATTGGGCGATCTGACGGTCAGGATCTGTTAACACTTGTTTGTCCTATATGTAATGGTATCACCCCCGAGTAATACTGACATCCCGTTTATAAATCGTGCTCAAAACGTCTGTCAAAGTTACAAATCATATAAGCTCAAAGACTAGGTCTTATGGGCATGCCCAGCCTCTTCCCAAACATAAAAATCGTGGCCATAAGTCCCTCTTCCTTAAGGCTTCCTAGTGTGCGGGAATCCCAACGGGAAGACTCCGGACACGGCTAACCATTAGCCGTTTTGAAAAAGTAGAAAACGAACAATTTCTTTCTTAAAACCCTTGCAACTTAATGGGGCCAGGAAATATTTTAGCTTAAAAATCATGTAGCTTATATAAACTGGATCACAATCATCCGTTTTGGGGAAAACTAGTGGGACCAATAGAAAAATAAATGGGGTTTCAGGAAAAATAAGTGGGATTTCAACATTTGGTGAACCCAACAAATTAGAAAACGGCTAATGATCGTCCGTTTTTCTCTTAAAACCGGGAACAACCACAAGAGCTAGGCTCTTCCCAGACCGATGAGTAAAGGCATTTGGGAAGACGCCGGGAACCACCACAAGACCCGGTCAAATGAGGGAGGGTTTAACAGCATCCACGTGGCTACACCCTAATGAATGGATGACACGTGTTATGTCTTGTGCTTTAAGGTATAAAGCTGAGTCTGAAATTGAATATTGCGGAAGGAATAAGTTTGTGTATGGTCTTGTCAAATAAAGGTTTTCTTTTCTCCTTTAAACTTTGGGTCTGTTTTCTTTGGTAATATTTAAAATGTGTGGCATATATGATTAGTGGTGGGTGGATGATCTATTTTAGATACTTCTTTTACCAGTTGGTTCCACTTAGAAAGAATTCACAAGTAATATATACGCAGCAGTAGACGGGTACAAATGGTGCTGCCCCCGCCTCTGCTCAAGTTGCAAATTTATAAACGAAAAGCAGAGAGGATCGGCCGTACAATGTTCATTTTTAAGCATCATGCAGTATGCATTAAGGTTTGTCGGGGACTTATATGGGACGAAACAAGGTTAAGCATAGAGGTGTAAAACGTGCCGGCCCGGCCATGCTTCTACGAAGTCGCGTGCTTCACGTGCCATGTGCGGTGTTGTCTTTGTCCAACGATTTAACGTCTTTGTGCTTAGTCTTTGTCTTTACTAGTCAAAATCTAGGCACGGCCCACGGACCACGGAGCACAACACACGAATAAACGTGTCGTCTTTGTCTTGCGTCTTTGGCACCCACGTCTTATAAACAATTTGAAATCACTTGATGTATACATTAAGTCGGACATTATCACAAGAATTTAATTAGACAACATATCATTTGAAATTATTTCAAGTAAAATTAACAAGTTTATTCAATAAAAGAAATAGCCCATCAAATATAAATTTGGATTATTGTCATGTAAATTAATGTTCTAGTTAAATATAGGTGACGACATTATAACAACGATATTGAAATATATTTTCCAAATATTAAGGTATTATATGTGTTGTTATAAATAAGCCAACATAAAATGTTAAAAACTAGGTAGAATAGTGACTTTTTTGTGAAATATACAAAAAATGTGATGTATTATGCCTTGTTATATGGTGTATTTGTACATGTTATGACGTGCTCTCTTAACGTGTTGTCTTTGGTTTGGGCCACGTGCTTATCCGTCTTAGCGTCTTTGTCTTTGTATCTTTGTGCCAATTAGTCAAACCCGGCCGTCCCATTTAACTAACGTGTTGTCTTAGTCTTTGAAAATTAAGTCACGTCTTTGGGTAATAATTTGTGCTCAAATTTTAGCGTCTTTGTCTTTGAAATTTGTCTCGTCTTTGCACGCCAATTTACACCTCTAGTTAAGCATTAACATAAAAAAGCAATGAGATTTACTTTTGCGATTATAAAAATTTCAGGTTTAGAGATAACTCGGCAACTACCTCGTCCTGGCACATGCTTCCCATTTTTTCACAATTAAAAAGAGCATTTGTTGTTTACACGAAAATAACCGCATGAGTCATGACTCGCAGAATGCGGATCAGATTTCTATGATGTTCGTATTATGGGAAAATACTGGAGACGGCTTTCAAATGCGTAAAGACTCGAGGGCCAAGGATTAAGGATCTTAAAGAATATATAGGATGATATCCTTCATTCCTCGCTAGGATTCATTACCACTTGCAGGAATTAAAATGAGGTCATGATAAATTCTCATCTTTCGCCATAATGCTCTTTTAATGAACTTCACGGGTTCCACAATGGTCATTTAACAATGTCCCATCACGCATATAAGTTGGTATAATAATTGGGTTCTTGATGGTAGATAAGAACCACCAAAACAACATTGATTGGAGGAGAGGCAGTTGGCTACCTTAATTAAAAGAATCATAATTTTTGTTGAAGATATATTTCCTTGATGTGACTGATTGATTCTACTTGTTTTTCAGAATAACAATTGAATATTGTTTAAGCAATAATAAGGGGGAACAACCCGCCATATTCTCTTTATCATGGAATGTGGCATAGTCGTCTTGGTATCGAAATTTGGCCTGTCACATGGCCCTTGGCTTGTCAAACGACCCTTGCTGGATCGAGCAAACTAATTAAAGCAAAGGTAGTTAAACGTGAATTCAAATTTCCAGATAGTTACTGACTCTCAAACACAACAATAGTAATTTGAATATTATTTTTGGGGTAATTTGCGTTACCCCTGTAAAGATTGGTAATTTACATTACCTCCCTAAAAAATTAAAATTAGCAAAACCTCCCCTCGTCAATAATTCCGTTTATTCCAAGTTAGCTGACTTAACACTATCTTACACGTGGTTTTTTTGTAAGGGAGGTAATGCAAATTACCAATCTTTACGGAGGAGGTAATGCGAATTATCAATCTTTACAGGGTAGGTAACGCAAATTACCCCTAAAAATAAAAACCACATGTAAGTTAGTGCTGAGTCAGCTAACTTGGAATAGACAGAATTATTGACGAGAAGAGGTTTTGCTAATTTTATTTTTGAAGGGGAGGTAATGCAAATTACCAATCTTCACAGGGGAGGTAACCCAAATTACCCCATTATTTTTTCTTGATATTTGAATTACAAAATAGAAACTAGTTTTACCCATGTTGCAACCTTTATAGCTTCTCAAATGTAATACGTGTGAAGAAATAAGTCTTAATCCATATAGGATCCAAAACCATAATTATAATAAATCATCTCTAACCTATTGACGTGAGGATGACGTGGGAAAAAAAAATCATCTGGTTTTAGACATTCACTTAGAAGATGTTTTCTCATCCTTGTCACACTTTAATAAAAATCATTAAAAAATAAAAATGAAAATAAGTTGTGCCATTGGTTCTTTTGTAAGAAAATAAATGCATCAATGATTCATCAAATTACAAAGTCTTTCTCCGGAGATGCTATGAGAAAAAGTGGTGGCTTATTGTACCAGTCACTCGTAGAATTCACTCTTGCGTAATTTGCTAACTTATCAGCTATCTAGAGGTGTAAATTGGGTTGTGCCCGGCCACGAGCACACCAAAGACAAAGACGCTAAAATTTGAGCACAACCAGACAAAGACGTGACTTAGCCGACACGGCACGACACGTTAGTTAAATGAGACGTGTTGGGTTTGACTAATTGGCACTGATGAGCACAAAGACAAAGACGCTGCACGGATAAGCACGTGGCCCGGCCAAAGACTGAGACGTTAAGAGAGCACGTCATAACATGTACAAATACACCATATAACAAGGCATAATACATCACATTTTTTGTATATTTCACAAAAGAGTCACTATTCTAGCTAGTTTTTAACATTTTATGTTGGCTTATTTATAACAACACATATAATACCTTAATATTTGGAAAATATATTTCAATATCGTTGTTATAATGTCGTCACCTATATTTAACAAGAGCATTAATTTACATGACAATAATCCAATTTTATATTTGATTAGCTATTTCTTTTATTGAATCAACTTGTTAATTTTACTTGAAATAATTTCAAATGATATGTTGTCTAATTAAATTCTTGTGATAATGTCTGACTAAATGTATACATTAAGTGATTTCAAATTGTTTATAGCACGTGTGCCAGCACGGCACAACACGACACGTTTATTCGTGTGATGTGCCCGTGGGCTGTGTTGTGCCTAGCTTTTGACTAGTAAAGCACGGCCGCGACCGCGACACGTTCAAATCGTTGGCACAAAGACCGCGATACGGCACATGGCACGTGAAGCACGCGACTTCGTGTCTTGGAACATCTTAGAGCCGGACGTTTTACACCTCTACAGCTATCCATTTGTATCTCTTTAAACATGAGAGGATTTCCAACTAGATAAACTACTAAGCAAGCTAATACACTCCTGAACCACTCTATTTATGAACTATGATTTTAGGCATACATAAAACTTTCCGGGCATACAAAATGATAGTTCCATCTTGGTGACCTTATAAGGGGTAACCTATGGATAGCTCAATTACCTATATACCCTTAATACAAAAATCTAAAATTAGTTTTCTAAAAAATCAAAATCAGCTTCCCTTAACATCTCTTCTTCTTCCTCCTCTAGCCGAACTCTTCCCCTAACGCGAAAAAAAAAATTCATCAACGTGATTAATTGTCGATTCGTAAAAATTTGATTGTCGATTAAACTGATACATTAGCTAAATTCAGCAGAAAGTATAGAGTTAATAGAGTTTGGTTAGATAAACCCCTTGAGATCATTGAGAGTCTTTTGATAGCAGAAAATGTAACTCTTTCTAGTTAATAAATTTCACATCTTTGGCATAAAAAAAAATAATACAATGGAACACTTTGGTCATACGACCACAAACAAACAACATAACTGCAGAAGAGCCTGGCACAACGGTAAACAAAGATATGTATATATATTATTTTAAGAGGCGAACCTCATACAATCATACAGTTACATGACTGGCTTTTAAGATTACAGCCCTTACAACATATTCAAACCATCAACACTCAAGATTCTACACGGATCAGAGAATTCAACTGTTACAACCATCAAAAACCATATCAAATGCCAAAAACTGGTAGCGAAATCAGGCTAAACTGGTAAACAAAGATTTAGTGCAGCCAATTAATACACACTGACAATAATTAATAATATAACAATAAGGTTTTAATGTAGCAAATAACACACATAAACAAATACACCAAGCAATTCCTACATGGATAATACATGCAGTTACAAACTTCTCAAAGCAAATTAACTAACATAAACATAGTTGTGATTATAGGTATTAGGGGTCATTTACTTGTATACAACACAACTAATTAATCAAAAATTATCTTGAAACACCAATATTAAGATAATCCTTGGCTACACAATAACCATTACTACAACTGCTACTATAATTAGATTTAAATGACCCCCTTTCTACTAGAATGTGTTGAATGTATCACTTGGTATTGTTAGTTGATATGGAAATCCTGTCATTATCGGAGACATGTCAAATATTACATTTTGCTCCTCTATCTGCAAAAGAAAATTAAGCCAAACAAACAAACAAAAAACATTGCGTTAGAAGAATCACATGAATCTATTTTGCATCAAAATTCCATGTAAGATATGTCAGGTATGAAACTCAAGAAATTGGAAACAAACTGAATCAATCTCATCTAATTTCCTGTTACCTTCTCTTGAAGAATCACATTTGCTGCTTTCAGAATTCCCTCCTTCAAAAAATGAACCAAAGGTGTCGGCAAAACGAGAAAACATACAAAATAGTTAATTATTTGGTCATTTTTGTAAAGTAAAAGAATTATGGTCTAACCTTATTCTTCAACATCTGAATCTCTTGGAACATAATCTGCATCTGGGTAAAAGAATTTCCAGCAAATTTGTTATTCCATGATATACCACCACAATTTCATGATATTCCATGATATAACAATTTTGAGTCTCATGTACTTCCTATAAGATAGATATCTACTGCTTGCATTAAAATTTATTCAATACAATGAAGAATTTGAACTGCTGAAGACGATCAATATATACCTTGGTTGAGCGGATATTACGTATCCAAAGTTCAAGATGTTTTTCTAATGCATCTAATTCCTCCAAACCCATAATCCCAGCTCCTCCGCCAAACATATACCTGAAATCATTATCACACCATTACCAGAAGATGTTACTTTCTTTGTGATGGAAATGAACTACTTATTTTTGGTTATTATTGTCATCTCACTACATGTATACATTTAACCTGGATCCCGGTCTACATAATGAGCTAGAATTTTGTTTAATTGATCACTAGGGGTCTAGGGTTGGTACAACTTTATAGGTACATCTTTAAGTAAACTATTAGTTTCCTTCAAAATAAAAAAAGAAAAAAAGAAAAAAAACCAAAAACTGACAAAAGCTTACTAATACAATAATCATGGTAAATATTTGGGCTTCCGGGTGATGCTTCTTTACTTAAAGCAAACATGACATCAGCTATTCAATTTACTTACACTATAGTAAACACATAACGAATTTATCATTATCTACAAGTTAAAAAACGGAAATCTGATTTCTTTATTTACCTGAGCCCTTTCTGGAGAAGTTGGATTTCTTGCTTCATTGTAGCGATGTCTTCCTCGGATTCCTGATGCACAAATAATTTAACTTTATTAGCTAGCTCTAAGCTAATCTTCATGGATTTTTTTCAGCTCTAATAAAGAAATGTGCATGCATATTTTTGGCTAAAGCATTTTAATTTAAAATTTGGGTTCATGGGATTTAACTGTTTTGATTAGAGGGAATAACCAATCAAGATAAGAAAAGGGTTAATAAAGATATCGACTATGACTACAATCAATTCATCAAAAGAACTTCAACCATTCAATAATTTTATTCTATTTAGATCGATTCTTCTTTTATGTTGTGGCAAGAATAATTTGGTGGTCGACCCATATATTTATATATAGATCCATTTAAGCATAAAACTCACTAGTGGAACAAGCTAGGGAAATGATAGAGGTCAATCATAGGAGCATGCATGATTTCTGGTAATTAAGAAATTTCTTCACCATTTAAGATCCTTCAAGTTTCTTATTTACTTAACTGTGTGCTAACAAGAAATATCTTATTTACTTAATCAGGCTAACAAAAAGTTGCAGCTAGATTTTCTTTACGGGTGCAGTGCTAGGTGGTATTAGCAAAACTATTTATTTGTGAATTAATAACTACTCTCTGTAGTGAAACAGTAACTTTCAAATAAGGCATCTCACAAGTTCAGGACAGTGGATTCGCTAATATCTTGAAAATACATATGCTCATACTTGTCGGCAGCGATGAAAAAATTGTTAACATAGGGCTAAAAATCTTTACCTAGGTTGAAACTTCAAACACTGTCTACAATCTACATCTTTAACTTCTGAATATTAAAATAATACTATAGTATGTATGTATGTACATAATGACGTATAAGTGGTGAATAAATACGTACCAGACTTTGTTTTTGTACACCTTCTGCAATTTGTGCCCCTCGTGATGTTTCAGCATACCTATCGATCACTTCTTCCATGGTTCTGTACCAGGGAAGAAAAGGTATCACTATAATTAGCAATAGCACACACAAATCACTATCTTAAACTGTATTCCTCATTATTACAAGTGCAAGTAAGTTCCTAGAGAAAGGTTTTAGACATAAAGAGACTGAGACAGACGTACCCTTTGGTAGCAAGCTCGTAAAGCTTTCCATGGCTTGAGAAAATGATGATACCAACATCAGCATCACAGAGTACAGACAACTCCTTGGCTTTCTTAAGCAGTCCAGAACGCCGTTTGCAAAACGTCACCTGTCTGTGAACCGGGTTTTCGATCCTCTTCAGCTGAACCTTTCCTCTTGCCATTTCAAAATATCGATTAAAAAAACTTGAGTTGTATAAATTTTGTTTCCTAATAATTTTTTGGTTGAAATCGTTTCTTTGATGATGATGATGAAATTAGCCTGCCTTTTGCAGACAACCTCCCACTAGTTTAGACTAGCTTCGAGGCTGTTTGCAATTCTTTGGTTGAAGTACTCTCTTCTTCTCCTGTCTCTCCCTAAACTTCTCACAACTTGGAAGGTCTTCACTCTACAAAATTGTGACTTCATATAAGCATGAATCTCCCTCTCACTTCCACTCTCTCTCTATTTCTCATTCGTTGATTTGCTACCAATGGAATAAGTTCTAGTGCTCTTCACTTTACACCTCACTAGTGATTTTGTGTGCTTCCTTCCGACTTGGGAATGGCTGGCTGCCTTATATATATTGTGCTAATTTGGACGGTAGCAAGCTCACACACATTTGCATGCAAACCCAATAAAGGTTTGACACTCATATATAACTAGTATTTTAGATATGGACTTGTATAACTTTTACTATATTCCCTTGACAAATTAAATGGTCCCAACCTTATAGATACAGATGTCAGTTTTTTATTAGGTTCTAAGTACACTTAGTCTCTGATAGTTTATATACCTAAATTTTACTTATCAATTGGGGTTTCGATTTGTAAGTGGGAGTAAGTATTTTACTTAATTAGTCAGGTTGTAATGCTTTTGCATGTGAAGTTTAATGAACCAATAAGCAACCCATGTTGAGTTAGGGCCTCACTCCTCTTGTTCGCCTTTTGGCCTTTTTTTCTTTAATCTGTTTGTCTTGTTCTTCACGCACTTTACTATTTTCTTTTGCGATAGAAAATTTTATACATTTAAGGTTGGGAGCTTTTTAACGAAAAGAATCTCTTTATCTTTATCAGATATATTTACGAGGAGGGATCTCCTCACACTTTTATTATCACACTATCTCACACATTAAGCGTTATTTTTGTGAACAAAAACCAAACCGTAACGGATTTGAAGTTAATATTTTAGGGATATGTTCCTCTTACCAAGTTCTACATACCTACAAAAAATGAGCGTATTCCGAGACATATAACACCACCATCTACTACTTTGAAAATGAGCCGTTGAAAATCAACAAGTTTCTGGACGTCAAAATTAAGACCAGTAGATTGTGAGGTTTCATATTTCGGAATGTGCTCATTTTTTGTATGCATGTAGAACTTGGTAAGAGGAACATATCCCCAAAATATTAGCTTCAAATCCGTTAACACTTGGGCGTTACCAATTGGGCAATCTGACGGTCAGGATCTGTTAACACTTGTTTGTCCTATATGTAATGGTATCACCCCGAGTAATACTGACATCCCGTTTATAAATCGTGCTCAAAACGTCTGTCAAAGTTACAAATCATATAAGCTCAAAGACTAGGTCTTATGGGCATGCCCAGCCTCTTCCCAAACACAAAAATCGTGGCCATAAGTCCCTCTTCCCGCAAGGCTTCCCTAGAGTGCGGGAATCCCAACGGGAAGACTCCGGACACGGCTAACCATTAGCCGTTTTGAAAAAGTAGAAAACGAACAATTTCTTTCTTAAAACCCTTGCAACTTAGTGGGGCCAGGAAATATTTTAGCTTAAAAATCACGTAGCTTATATAAACTGGATAACAATCATCCGTTTTGGGGAAAATTAGTGGGACCAATAAAAAAATAAATGGGGTTTCAGGAGAAATAAGTGGGGTTTCAAGATTTGGTGTACCCAACAAATTAGAAAACGGCTAATGATCGTCCGTTTTTCTCTTAAAACCGGGAACAACCACAAGAGCTAGGCTCTTCCCAGACTCATGTGTAAAGGCATTTGGGAAGACGCCGAGAACCACCACAAGACCCGGTCAAATGAGGGAGGGTTTAACAGCAGCCACGTGGCTACACCCTAATGAATGGATGACACGTGTTATGTCGTGTGCTTTAAGGTATAAAGCTGAGTCTGAAATTGAATATTGCGGAAGGAATAAGTTTATGTATGGTCTTGTCAAATAAAGGTTTTCTTTTCTCCTTTAAACTTTGGGTCTGATTTCTTTGGTAATATTTAAAATGTGTGGCATATATGATTAGTGGTGGGTGGATGATCTATTTTAGATAATTCATTTACCAGTTGGTTCCACTTAGAAAGAATTCAAAAGTAATATATACGCAGCAGTAGACGGGTACAAATGGTGCTGCCCCCGCCTCTGCTCAAGTTGCAAATTTATAAACGAAAAGCAGAGAGGATCGGCCGTACAATGTTCATTTTTAAGCATCATGCAGTATGCATTAAGGTTTGTCGGGGACTTATATGGGACGAAACAAGGTTAAGCATTAACATAAAAAAGCAATGAGATTTACTTTTGCGTGTATAAAAATTTCAGGTTTAGAGATAACTCGGCAACTACCTCGTCCTGGCACATGCTTCCCATTTTTTCACAATTAAAAAGAGCATTTGTTGTTTAGACAAAAATAACCGCATGAGTCATATGACTCGCAGAATGCGGATCAGATTTCTATGATGTTCGTATTATGGGAAAATACTGGAGACGGCTTTCAAATGCGTAAAGACTCGAGGGCCAAGGATTAAGGATCTTAAAGAATATATAGGATGATATCCTTCATTCCTCGCTAGCTGGGTTGCACGGACGCGGACGCGTAGACGCGGACACGACACGATGCTGACGCGGACACTACAAAATTTTCAAAAAACTAGGACGCGGACACTTATATACATATTTTATTTATTTATATAATTATGTATTTATACAGCAAAGTCAAGTATTTCAACCCTAAAAATTAGAAAATGATGTTATATATGTATAAATTTCAAAAGAAAAGAAGATATCGTTTGTTTATACATGCCGAATGTCAAATAATCAGTCACTATTAAACACATAGCACAATCAAGATGCATTCTTAGATCAACACATGTCCAACTAAGGGTATACGTGATGTCATTTCCAATTACAAAATCCGAATAAAAACCTAAATTATTGATCTAAATGTTTGTCTTTCTTCATTTTGTTAATAATAGTAAAAATAAAGGAAAAAGTTTATATGAAAATGAAAAAAAAAAATGTGTCGGACACGCGTCATCGGTGCGTCCAAACCAGACGCGTGCAGGACGCGCAAATATGTGCGTCAGACACGCGTCGTGTCAGCGTCCCACGCGCATCCCGTGTCCGCCGCGAGTCGGACGCGGACACGGCTCAAGAAATGGAGCGTCCGTGCAACCCAGCTCGCTAGGATTCATTACCACTTGCAGGAATTAAAATGAGGTCATGATAAATTCTCATCTTTCGCCATAATGCTCTTTTAATGAACTTCACGGGTTCCACAATGGTCATTTAACAATGTCCCATCACGCATATAAGTTGGTATAATAATTGGGTTCTTGATGGTAGATAAGAACCACCAAAACAACATTGATTGGAGGAGAGGCAGTTGGCTACCTTAATTAAAAGAATCATAATTTTTGTTGAAGATATATTTCCTTGATTTGACTGATTGATTCTACTTGTTTTTCAGAATAACAATTGAATATTGTTTAAGCAATAATAAGGGGGAACAACCCGCCATATTCTCTTTATCATGGAATGTGGCATAGTCGTCTTGGTATCGAAATTTGGCCTGTCACATGGCCCTTGGCTTGTCAAACGACCCTTGCTGGATCGAGCAAACTAATTAAAGCAAAGGTAGTTAAACGTGAATTCAAATTTCCAGATAGTTACTGACTCTCAAACACAACAATAGTAATCTGAATATTATTTTTGGGGTAATTTGCGTTACCCTGTAAAGATTGGTAATTTACATTACCTCCCTAAAAATTTAAAATTAGCAAAACCTCCTCTCTTAAATAATTCCGTTTATTCCAAGTTAGCTGACTTAACACTATCTTACACGTGGTTTTTTGTAAGGGGGTAATGCAAATTACCAATCTTTACGGAGGAGGTAATGCGAATTATCAATCTTTACAGGGTAGGTAACGCAAATTACCCCTAAAAATAAAAACCACATGTAAGTTAGTGCTGAGTCAGTTAACTTGGAATAGACAGAATTATTGACGAGAAGAGGTTTTGCTAATTTTATTTTTGTAGGGGAGGTAATGCAAATTACCAATCTTCACAGGGGAGGTAACCCAAATTACCCCATTATTTTTTCTTGATATTTGAATTACAAAATAGAAACTAGTTTTACCCAGGTTGCAACCTTTATAGCTTCTCAAATGTAATACGTGTGAAGAAATAAGTCTTAATCCATATAGGATCCAAAACCATAATTATAATAAATCATCTCTAACCTATTGACGTGAGGATGACGTGGGAAAAAAAATCATCTGGTTTTAGACATTCACTTAGAAGATGTTTTCTCATCCTTGTCACACTTTAATAAAAATCATTAAAAAATAAAAATGTAAATAAGTTGTGCCATTGGTTCTTTTGTAAGAAAATAAATGCATCAATGATTCATCAAATTACAAAGTCTTTCTCCGGAGATGCTATGAGAAAAACTGGTGGCTTATTGTACCATTCACTCGTAGAATTCACTCTTGCGTAATTTGCTAACTTATCATCTATCCATTTGCATCTCTTTAAACATGAGAGGATTTCCAACTAGATAAACTACTAAGCAAGCTAATACACTCCCGAACCACTCTATTTATGAACTATGATTTTAGGCATACATAAAACTTTCCGGGCATACAAAATGATAGTTCCATCTTGGGTTACCTTATAAGGGGTAACCTATGGGTAGCTCAATTACCTATATACCCTTAATACAAAAATCTAAAATCAGTTTTCTAAAAAATCAAAATCAGCTTCCCTTAACATCTCTTCTTCTTCCTCCTCTAGCCGAACTCTTCCCCTCCCGCGGAAAAAAAAATTCATCATCGTGATTAATTGTCGATTCGTAAAAATTTGATTGTCGATTAAACTGAACTACATAACGACTCGTACAAAGAAAAGAAGGGACTAGGCAAACCAAATCTTCTTCTAATCCATCAATTGAAGAAGAAGAACCAATTAAAGATGAAGGTGTAGAAACTGAAAATCAACCACCAATTGAACCAGAAATTGAACCAACTACATCTCCAACTCCGGAAACGAGGATAAGAAAGTAAGTTTTAAAAACCCAATCTCCTATTTGTTGTTTTTCATCGATTAAATGACGGTTACGGTGTTGGGTTCGGCTCAAAATTGAGTTGCGTTTTTAGCCGAACTTTCTTCACAAAAGCTTCATGTAAGTGTATATGAACAGTTCAAACTTGAAATTTCATGAAATTTCAAGCCGAACCTAGTCACGAAAAGAGATGCACGAGGGTTCGGCGTATTCGATAATCATAATATATGTGCCGAACCTAGCACATTTACGAGGTTCGGATATTACGATATTCACAATATGTGCTGAACCAATACAAAATTATTAACCCGAGAAATGTACATGATCGGGTTAGAAACATATTCTACTTATTCAAATAGCCGAACAATGTGTTTCCAACGAGTTCGACGCTTACGAATTTCTAAATATAAGTCGAACCTAAACATTTTTCTTCCGAGACGATTCGGTGTAGGGTTCGGCTTGTTAGGACAATTCGAACCAAGCCGAACTCGGTCTACAAGGTAGGTTCGGCTCTTAATCAACACTTTCATTTAGCCGAACTGTTCATCTAGACTCATGAACCTTAGTGAAAAAACACGGACTTTTGATGATTTTAACTTTGCAAAAGTGAGATTAAACATAAGATATGTTGGAAAATTTCACATGAGCCCTAAACATTTTGATGATTCGAACCCATGAAACAGCCCTAAATGACTACAATTCAAGGGTAACTAAATAATCTACACAAATTTTTTTCTCACTTTCCCCTTCTCCTTCTAAAAAAACCTAACTTTTTTTTCTTACTAAAATTTTTTTATCTACACAAATTAATAACTAAATAATCCTAAAACTAATCACTAATCATTAATCACTAATTAGAATTATTTTAACTAATCATTAGTATTAACACTAAACCTAAAAGGGCAGATTTGCCATTACCAAAAATATTTGGTTAAGGGGCTTCTGATTTTGCTATTTATACTCATTTTTTGTCTTTACTTGGTATGCCCTAAAAGATTTCCGTATGCCGAAAATCATAGTTCCTATTTATTGTCATGTTTATTCTACCAACTTCATCATTAATATGCTACTATGTTTGGACTATCTCCCTACAAATGCAGGTCTTGAATGCTCTCAAGTCTCAACTGTTTAGCCCATTTAACTGCCTCCAATGCTGCTAATGGTTCTCTTTGTTCTTCATCTGTCACAGTAGTTTGCATCACTTAAAAAAAAAACAAAAAAACAAAAGACTTTATGGGTTGGAGATTAAAAAAATCCTTAATACTGTATATAAATTTTTATACCTAAAGGATGTCTTGAAAGTGATACCACCTATGAAATATCGTTAACATTCACTACATATGGTAGGATGATTTATTTTTTTATCTTATGTCACAAGAACTTTTAGTCAGGGCGTTTAAACGACTTAGGCAAAGGCCCCAAAATTGGTAAAATGGAAGAATGTTAGATGAATTTGGAGAAAATATATTTAATAACACTCAAAAGTCATTTTCATAGCGCAATAAAAAAGAACGCGCGATTGGGGATGCTTATATTAATTGGGGGATAGAGGAAAAGGACAAAACCTGGATTTAAATATCAAAATAGGGTCACCCCTTATCTATATATTTTAAGTAATTCATAATCTACCCCTCACTAATCAGGTTTAGTGTTTAATTATAATTAGGAAATTTTATAATTATTTATCAAATAATTAGTGTGTATTATTATTTGTATTTGGGTGGGTGAGGTGAGAGTAGAAAGAGGGAAAAAATTTGAGAGAAAAGTTTTTTTGGTGAAAATGGTGGATGATTGTGAAGAGAGAATTGATGCTGAATCTTTAGCTCAACTACAACAAGGAGTATATCTTGAATCTTCTGCTAATGACAAAAACTTACAATTGCAAGTGTTTGTGGAACCAAAACCCTTGGATCATGATTTTTATGCGCATGAAGTGTTTCGTGAAGAACCAACCCAAGAGAGTAAACAAGTTCAACATACAAGCACTCCCAATACTCAGGTAAAGGTGTCAATGTGTTGAAAATTTGATTATTTTTTTCTTTAAATCCATCATTGTTGCAGCTTAAATAGCTCAATGTCGGCATAGACGTAGTATGAATACAATGCCGGCAACACCATTCCCGACATCGTATTCATACTACGTCCATGCCGGCCAACAATATCCCCCATTTTTAAATGCAAGCCGGCATTGTCTTCAACAGAAAAAAACCATGCCGGTACAAAAGTAACTTTTTACCTACCACAAAAAATTCTACGGAATATGCTACCGGCATGGTTCAATCCTAACTTTACCATGCCGGTACCGCTAAAAAAACATACAAGAAGCAGTGTCTTCCAAAGCTAAATACCGGCATGGTTGATTAATTATCGACCACGCCGGCACTTTGTACTGGCGTGGAACCATAGATAATGAGCATGCCGACACCTAGGTTTCCGTCTTTGACTTCAAATGAAATTTGTATGCCGGAAGCGTTTCAAATTTGGTCTTCAGTTTCGGTTCAGTTCGACCATGCCGTAACTTTGGTCGAGCATGCCGGAACCGTGGTCCGGCATAGTATTTTATTTATTTTTGGAACTAATTTAATTTTCTTTTCATTCGTTCCTTAGGTTGTGACATATATTGATCCAATAAATGCAAGACCGCATGGTCGGGATACGTCGGAATACTATAAAATGCCTCCGGTATGTTACCAAATAATACTTTTCACCTAGTATCTTGAACTTTACTAATGGATTGCTTATAATGAACCTTATAATTAATCTCCCATTGTTGTCCTTATGTAGGGAATAGAATCTCAAAAGGAAGCAATTGCTTTGGCTAAAGAGACGGCTCTTAAGAACATGTGTGTGTTGGTGAACAATACCCAAGGTTCAAAGATTCGTTTTGAGATGGCTTGCGAGAGAAGTGGGGAATACAAGGAGAAGAATAGCCACAAGAGAAACGGTTATGTATATCCAAAGAAGACTAATATGGTATACAAGACTCGTACGAGGAAGGATAATTGCCCCTTTAAGCTTGTATTCCATTTAAGAGACAAAGAATTGGATTGTGCGGTGTGGTTCGGCCGTCATAACCACCCGGATCCGGAAGATTTTGTTGGTCAATCCCTATTTGCGAAGCTAAAACCTCGTGAAATGGAGGATGTAAAGAGATTGACCAAAGGAGTTTGTAACCGTCGCTTAAATACAATAAAGGAGTTTGTAATTGTCAGTAAGCCGGCATGGATCGATGGTACAATTCAATGTCGAAATTCTGACGGTCGGTTTAATTTGAGTCCAGAATGCCGGCGTGGATAGATGGTACAATTCAATGCCGAAATTATGAGGATCAGTTTAATTTGAATCCAGAATACCTGCATTGTATGTTGATCAGACTACAATGCCGGGACCAGTGCCGGTATTGTCGTTAGTTAACATTCTATGCCGGTATACACACCACCAAAAGAACTAGCCAGAAGGGTTAAAGCAAACTGACCCAAACTGACCTTCATACTAATCGCATACGGAAATAAACTTTAAAACATTAAACAGATAAAATGAAAGCTCTTAAGCTAATTGCAACTAACATCATTTATTGGAACGAGATTCAATAAACAAAGCAGCTTCGAAATGAATAAAAGGCTCTCCTCTCCACTTGGTATATGCGTCCTGAGCTTGATACCTATTCCCTCTGTATTTTGCGAGAAACTCGTTTTATTTGTGACATAATTTCCTAAGGGAAGTTGTTCGATTCGCTACAAACTCATCCTCGTAATCCATTATGCGTTTCTTGCACTTACAGTCCACAAACTTCGACATATAAGGACCACTACTAATAAGACCCCAAAAAAGTCTTAAAGGGCGGTGATCTTCCGGGATATCCGATATTATGTAGAAAATTTTAATCCAATAGGTTTCTTCCTCAACATCCTCTTCTATCTTCGCTTGTTTTACACGTTCGTATATTTCTTTAGTTTCTTTGCGATATTTTGCTTCAATTGCTTCTTCTTCTTCTTCTCTTTTCCTTTTAAGTATCTCTTCTTCCATTGCGGCAATTGATTTGGTGGTTTCTGTTAGAGCACTGCTCGGTCGAACTCGTAAGCGTTTCTATCTCAAGCTTGTTTGTCAATGTTAGTGATCAAAACTATAAGTCTTGATTTCGAGTCTACTTATAGATGTCTCTAACTAGGATAGATTGTGTAGTTGAGCATTAGACTTCACGGCGTTCATCATTTGAATACGAAGAACTACGAAGGATATCTTGTGCAACTTCATCAACAAAAGGTATGTGGAGACTGAAACTCATCTATCACTTGGAAAGTTTTTTTTTTTTTTTTGCTCAACAATATAAATTTTATTAATAACCAAAGAATTTTCCAAAATATACAAAAAAACTCCTTAGAGCTAAATAAAAAGCAAAAAGCTACAAATAAACTCTTTAAATGGAGCTTTACAGTTTACTCAGTGACTGAATCTATAATAAACTTGCTCTTCTATTTCCATCCTTTGTATAAATGGTGGTCTGTGTGTGAAAATATAGATTCTCCCCTTGCCATCTCTTCTCCCTTCTTTGCCATTGTGTCTGCTGAGAAATTCACTTCCCTGAAGCTGTGTACAAATCTGAATGTCTGCAATTTTTTTGTTATTTTTCTCCATCTTGTGATTGCAAACCATGGAACATGACAAGCTGAGAAAGCTGATATCAATGCCTTTGAATCTATTCTGAAGATGACATTACTAATTGCGCATTCCCCTACACATAAAAATGCCATGACTTCTCTATAATAATTAGATGCTACCCCCAGACCTCCTGCTTTAGCAATAATACAATCTCCCACTGCATTTCTACCAATAAATCCATATCCAGCATTGCCTGGATTACCCCTTAAAGCACCATCACAACAGAGTAAGATCTGATTTACTACAAGCAAATGGAAGTATATTTCCTGAATTCTTATGGAACATGATCTTCTACACTGTAATCCAAAGTATTTCAAAATTTGTAAATCATAACTAGAATTCCACATCTTGCCTATCATTCTTATTTCACTCTCAGCAGTACTTTTCAGAACTCTAGTTTTGAGATTTTCTCCATTGAATTTTTCATTTTCATATATACACACTTATTTCTCAAAAACCAGAGCTCTTTTGCAGTAATGAAAGCAGAAGTCATCCATATTTCCTTCACTGCAGGACTTGTATGTTTGGAAAAAGTGAAAATATCTTAAAAAGATCTAGGATTTTTGAAACAAAACATGTCCCCTAGCCACTTCCACACAATCTCACTGTACTTGCAATGCCACAATATATGTTCTAGATTTTCTTCTGAGTTTCTACAAAAAGGACATCTAGATGCAAGACTAAAGTTTTTTTTTTTTTTTTTTTTTTTTTCATATTTTCATCAGTTGCAACTATATTCCTTTTCAATTTCCACACATTACTAGATATAGAAGGATGAATTGAGTGATTCCATACCTTTTTAGTCCATGAAAGTTTTGGATTTTTCTTCCTGATATTCTCTACTGCTGAGGCAACAGTAAAATCACCAGTTAAAATATTACTCCAAATTCTTCTATCATCTTGTTTGTCAGCTACTGGAAGTTCACAAATATCAACCATATCCAGCATTTCAGAAGGTATCACCCACTCACCATCTAGTAAAATATCTGAAACTTTCATATTTGGGAATTGCTTCAAAAAAGCATTTTCAGGAAATAATTCTATCAGTGCTTTGTCTTTTATCCATTTGTCCTTCCAAATTGATATTTTCTTCCCATCCCCCACTATCCATCTGGAAAAGAGTTGCACTTCATTTGTCACCCATTTTAAACCTGGCCAAATAGAGGATTTTTTATAGTATTCAATCCAGTCTCCATTTTTGTTTTGATATTTTGCTTTGAAGTATCTTGACATTTCATCCTCACCATTTAGTATTTTCTAGTAAAGCTTCATAAGAAGAGCTTTATTAAGTATTTCCAATCTTATCAAGCCCAAACCTCCTTCATCAAATGGAGTACAAACTAAATCCCTTTTAATTTTAGTGTCACCATTTTTCTTGTAGAAGCATCACCTGACCATAAGAAATTTCTGATAATCCTTTCACATTCTTTGATTATTGTAGAAGGCCACTTATACACTGCCATTGTATATATTGGGAGACTACATAATACAAATTTTACTAATATCAATCTTTCTTGGAATTAGAGTAATCTCCCCTTCCATCCAACCAAATTTTCTTGCATCATCACCACAATACTCCAAAGATGTGATTATTTTATTCTTTCTGGTTCCAACATAGCTCCTAAGTACTTATCAGGGAAATGAGAAAGTGGCATATTACACTCTTATGCAATCTGTAATTTTCTTGCTTCACTTGTCCCACTAATAAAGCACTTACTTTTATCCAAGCTAATCACTTGACCTGAAGCAGCTTGATATTCTTGTAAAACATCCAACAACTTTCACACATTCCTCTTATTAGCATTACAGAAGATAAATATGTCATCTACAAAAAATATATGAGAAGGTTGAACATTCTTTCTTGAAACCATTGGCTGAATTTGATTTTCCTGCACCATTCTTGACAAAATTCTGCTTAAGAGATCTTCTGCAATAACAAACAGAAGTGGAGACAAGGGATCACCTTGTCTCAATCCTCTACCAACCTTAAAATAGCCCACATGACCACCATTTAACAATATTGATATCCTAGCAGATTTTAGTAGAATATGTAACCATTTTGTTACTTTTCTTGAAAATCCAATGGGTATATTAATTATATGTCCCTAGTTTTAACAACCTACAAATATATCCTTATACAACAATAAATATATCCCTACTTTTCAATAACCTTATCCATTTAAAGTTAGATTTTCCGTAATACCCTCACCCTTATTTTTCTTTATTTCAAAATGAAACAAATTTCTTCCTCTACTACTAGCACCACCACCACCACCAACCAACATTCAACTACCATTCCACCACCACCGTTCAACGACCACCACCTACCAACCGCCACCACCACTAATATTCCACCACCACTCCGTCACCACCACTAGTCCACCGCTGCCACCACCACCACCACTAGTCCTCCGCCGTCGCCGCCACCATTGGTTCAGATATTTTTGTATCAACAATAGTAGTTGATCCAAATAAAAAACGAATCAACATTAGAAGTTTATCCATTTAGGGGATCAACAACAGTAGTTAATCCAAAAAAAAAAAAAAGATCAACAGTAGAAGTTGATCCATTTAGGGGATCAAATCAATTGTCGCAACAGTAAAAGTCCGGTTTATCAATTGGTTCATGTGCACCTTGATTTATCAAAAGACGGAACAAAACTCATAGGTATTTACGTGGGAGACAGATTTATCTATTCCAATAAACTTTTACGTGTGAGATGATTTGTTTATCAAGTATTCGACTTTGGGTCGTAGAAACTCTTAGTTGTGGGTGATATCATCTAAGGGAATCAAGTGCGTAGAATCCTGCAGGGGTTTAGAGACGTAAGGAGCGCAACTATACCTTGATCAGTGTGAGATGATTAGGGCTCAACTACATTCCATTCCAAAGTTCATTGGTAGTAGGCTAGTGTTTGTGGCAGCTTAATACAGTGTGGTGTTCAAAGCTGGACTAGGTCCCGGGGTTTTTCTGCATTTGCGGTTTCCTCGTTAACCAAATTTCTGGTGTTTGTGTTATTTCTTTTCCGCATTATATTTTGTTATATAATAGAAATATCACAGGTTGTGCATTAAGTTCAATCAGTTCTTGAATCCAACCTTTGGGTTGTTGATTGAATTGATTGACACTTGGACATTGGTTTGTGATACCATCCAAGTTATTTCTCTTATTCAATCGGGCTCACAAATTCCTATTTGTTTGATTGCAGATTGAATTGAGAAATTGAGATATAGCTCTTTGATATACTTTCTATAGATTGAGTCTGATTTTCTAGTTGATTCTCTTGAAAGTATATTGGGGTTTGTCTATTCAGATTGCCGAACGAAATATTGGGTGTGGTTGTTAGACCCCCGCTTTTTTAATTGGCATCAGAGAAGGCAAACACGTTTTAGACCTCAAAAGTTTGTGTTTGTAGCAATATGATTATTATGGACGAGTCTATCTCTAATAACGTACCAATTCAGAAATTACCAGATGAATTTTAAGGCTTGGATTCTCCTGAGAGAACTGTCACATCTAAGTCAATATCTAAACATTCTCTGAATGTAGAAACTATTGATTGGGAAACACGCCTAGAATAACAGTTGGATGAACTTTCTGATGAAGGTGATTCAGATATTTATAGAGATGTTGATGAGTAAGTCTCACAGCATGTTAAGTTTTTGGATTCGTTGAAAATAAAGAAGATTACAACTTCTCATGTCACACCTCTTCTGACTCCTCTTTGTCGATAAAACAAGAAATTGAAAAGGATTTACGGAGGTCTTTATGGTTGGAATCGCTCTTGCGAATCGGTCCTCAAAGATTCCGAGGAAAAACCGAGTAGAAAGTCACTTGAATGTGATAATGTTTATAAAAAATACTTCTTATTGGAAGAGAAACTTGCAGAATCTGAAGCAAGGATTAACTCCTAGCAAATAAGTTTTGATGACAGCGAAAGCGCTTATCTCGTTCGAGAAAAAACGCCTTGAGGGTGATTTAGCTGCTACTCTTGTTAAAATCAAGATGTTGGAAGATGACTTAAAAAAGTTTAATATTAGTTCAAGCAAATTAACCACTATGCTAGGAGCAAGTAAAAATCATCGTGATACATGAGGATTGGGTTATAAGGAAATAGATGCTCCAAGTATTACCAAAGAGGTAAAATTTGTCATGGCTAGTGATTCTTCTCAACAAAAGGTTTCCACTGATGGCAAAAGTGAAATACCTTCACTGGCAGTTAAGGTTCGAAAGAGCAAAGTATATCAACCTCCAAAGTCAGCACACACGGATCGAGGTAAGAACATTCCTTATGTTTGCCACTATTGCAAAAATAAAGGTCACCTGGAAAGGAGATGTCGTTTCCATATAAGGAATGAGAAACTTCATAATGTTCTTGTTTGGGCATCACAAGAAGTTGTGAAACCAAGATCATATGTTAAGACTAATCCCCTTAACGTTATAGGTTGTAACTGTCCAACCTTTAGGCAAAGGAATTAGTCCTTTGATAAACCTAGATTTGCCTATAAACGTCATACGAATCCTTTTCACAATCGTAATGGTTATCAAAAGGATAACTTCGTAAAGACGAAGACAAAATCCGATGCTCCCAATTGGAGAAAGACTAACTTACAAAAGAATAGTCAATCCAATTCTCTTCCGAGAAATCTTGAAGAGAGCAATGGGAAGAAGGTTCCGGTTATTCCTAAATGCACTCAGAAGTGGGTACCAAAGAAAGACAATGATGCTTTGAGTGTGACAAGGAATGATCTTCCAGAAAATTCCATGACTATAGAGAAGGCAGTATCCATGATGTTGGAACTTAACAAGTTCTTTGGAAAAATGGATTTGGATGTAGAAGGTGAAAAAGCGTGGGTACAACAACCACACCTAATATTTCGCTTAGCAATCTGTATGGACAAACTCCAATATACTTTCTAGAGAATCAACTAGACAGTCAGATTCAATCTAGAGAAAAGTATATCAAAGAATTTATATCTCAATCTCTCGATTTGATCTTTGCTCAAGCAAATAGAAATCTGCGAGTCTTTATCAAAGAGAGATAACTTGGATGGTACCAAAGACCAATATCCAAGTGTCAATCAATTTAAATCAACAACCAAAAGGTAGGATATTCTAATTGATTGAAAAACGCACAACTTGTGATATTTTAATTATATAAACAAATATAATGCGGAATAGAAATAACACAGACACCGGAATTTTGTTAACGAGGAAACCGCAAATGCAGAAAAACCCCGGTACCTAGTACAGATTGAACACACATTGTATTAAGCCGCTACAGACACTAGCCTACTCCAAATTAACTTCGGTCTGGACTGTAGTTGAACCCCAATCAATCTCACACTGAACCAAGGTACAATTATGATCCTACGCCTCTGATCCCAGCAGGATGCTACGTACTTGATTCCTTTAGCTGATCTCACCCACAACTAAGAGTTGCTACGACCCAAAGTCAAAGACGTTAATAAACAAATCTGTATCACACAGAAAAGTCTACGGTAAAAGATAAATCCTTCTCCCACGAATATACCTACGATTTTTTGTTACGTCTTTTGATAAATCAAAGTGAACAGGAACCAATTGATAACCCGAACTTATATTCCCTAAGAACGGCCTAGTATTATCAATCACCTCACAATAATCTTAATCGACGCAGCGAAAAAAGTATTGGCGGAATCACAAACGATGAGACGAAGTGTTTGTGATTTCTTTTCTATCTTGCCTATCGGAGATATAAATCTCAAGCCAATTATTCCAATTGTACTCGTGCGATAGAAACAACAAGATCATATCACACAACTACAAGAAAAGTAGTATCGGTTACGGCTTCACAATCCCAATGAAGTATTTAAGTCGTTAACCTGGTTTTAGAAGAAGAAAACCAAAGGTTAAAGGAGAATCGACTCTAGCTTAGCAAACTAGTATCACACGTAAGGTGTGGGGATTAGGTTTCCTAGTTGCTAGAGTTCTCCCTTATATAGTCTTTCAAATCAGGGTTTGCAATCAATGTTAGCTTAGTAACAAAGCATTCAATATTCACCGCTAGATGAAAACCTGATTAGATTCAAGCTAATATTTCTCAACCGTTGGATCGAAACCTTAGCTTATTACACATAAATGAAATGTCCAATTTTGGGTTTATGTAATCGTTCCCAAATATTAACATTTGTTGGTTCAACAATAGTTAACCAAATGGTTAGCCATATGATCACTTTTATATCAACCATATTCTTCTTCACCATAACTAGTTCAAATGACTCAAATGAACTAGTTAGAGAGTTGTTCAATTGCTTAGATCTTATGTAACTACACAAGACACAATCGAAGCAAAAACGGTTTGATTCACTCGAATCGGTTCACGAACTTTATAGCCACGGTTTGCAAAAGCATTCCTTAGTTTATATAAACATGAGTTCAAGAACAACCGGTTTTAGATATAACCTACTCAAGTTTGAAGACTGGGTTCGCGGACTTAAGCTCACGGAAGGAGTTCACAAACTCCAGCAGAAATTCTCGGGTCGAGAACTTCCGCCAGTTCGCGGACTTGGCTCACGCCACATTCCGTTTCTCTAGATCAACAAAGTTTGTAAACTTTGGTTCAAGGTATAAGGACTTATGCATATATGTGTTTCCACAACAATGCTTATATCCTACCAATGGTTATGTAATCTAATCTCTCATTTCAATCATTGAAACATTCTCAGGGAACGTTATATAGCCGTTGTTCACAGACCATTTTTCGTCAGAGCAATTTTCAAAGTGATTGAAACATAACATGACTTTCGTCACTAGGTAAAGATGAATTTGGCTAAAGCGAAAGCTTACCAACACATATTTAGAGAAATATATATACGAGTTAAACTCGGCTCAAAATAGCAAATGTGTATAATGTAAGTCTATCTATCAAAACGACTTTTGTCTCAAGAGTAGGAGATAGAGTAAATAGACTTTTGAGTGACAGATAAGTTCAAGTCTCCACATACCTTTTAGTCGATGAAGTTCCACCAGTGTAGTTGCAGGAAATCCCACAACACACCCCATGTAATATTTCATAGATCTAAATCTATTTCATAATCAAAATAAAGATTAAAGTGCTAAAATTGTAAAATAAGACACAAGATTTACGTGGTTCGATCAATGTGATCTACATCCACGGGGTTAGGGTTCTTCACTATGATTATTGAAATTACATTTGGGTTACATTGAGAATCTCCATTAATGGATATTTTGTAGAGCTCTAGATCTAGTTTTAGGGGAAGAAGATGATAAAGAAAATAAAGTCTCTCTCTAAAAATATCTCTCTCTTCCTAAAATTCTCCCTCTCCAAAAATGTGTATCCCCCTTTCTCTCTCCCGCTCTCCTCTTTATATAGTGTTTACATAGTGGATGACAGCTCACATACAGCTCATATTCTCGCAAGCTCTTGTCACCTTCTCGCAGGTTCACTCTATAATTTCGCAAGTTACTCATACTTTCCTCATGAATTATGCTGATGTCATCTGCTACGTCATTCTTTTAGTACTGCGAAGTCTTCGCGAATTCTTATTAGTCATAATTTCGTTTGGCACATAGTTGTTGCGAGATTTTGCTCCTACATTTTGCCTCTTTTTCCTTGAATATTGCTTGAAGAGCGATCTTTAAGGAAAAATCCGTTGTTGTAGTAATCTTTGATCTTTGTTGATGAAGGAACGAGCGAAAGAATACTGGACTTGAAAAGTACGTACTTGCCTCTATTCTTTTGCGAAGTTCCGAAGCTTTGCGAAATTAATTAGAAGTATCAACCCTTGAAGTATAAGAAGTATGAAGTATCCTTAAAGAAGTATAAGAAGTACTTAATCCTCGAAATATATAAGAAGTATGAAGTATCCTTTGAGAAGTATAAGAAGTATCCGCCCTTGATTGCGAATAAGAAGTATTGCGAAATTATTACTCCACGTTCTCTGCCTCATGCAATCTTTGTAATGCAAATAAGAATTTAGATTAGTATTCAACATTTCTTTTATCAAAAATATTCATTTAATTAAAAGTTCAAATTGTTTTTCTTTGTTTTGATTTCCTTTGTATAACTTGTGTCGTTTCATCCGATAAACATCCTTCATGGAGATGATCCTAATAGGTACCCCCTTATATGACGCACTTTAGGTACATTGCCTCTTGCGAAATTTAATTCGCGAACTAGGGTGTATGCCATAAAGGTTTGCCCGCTACTACTCTCCATGTTAGATATCATTCTCATTTGAGACAAAGCAAATATTTAAGGGAAATATATAAATTGATCTTTGCGAGATTTTTCTCGGTCTCTTTTGTAATATCTGCGAGATTTTTCTCGAATCATTGTAATCGTGAAATCTTTGTAATTCTGCGATTGTATCGCGTTTTGTAAATCAAATCAAAAATATTTTATTTTTTGTAAGTAAAATGTTTAAGGAAAGTGGTACTTAGCTTTTGTGGTTTGTTGTTGTCAATCTCGCGCAGCAAAAAGAAATGTGAGAAGTGAGACTTGAACCCATGACCTGCTTCTTGGATTTTCTCGCACCATACCAACTATTCTAACCCTCTCTTGCGAAATTAATTTGCGATATAATCATCAACTTTCTTCTTTGCGAAATAGGCAAAGTCCATGCGAAATTTCGCATAACAAAAATAAATGTGCGAGGGCAAGAATTGATCCTGCGACCTTCTGCTTGTATTCATGCCTCCTGACCAACTGTGCTAACCCTGCCTCTGCGAAGTGTTTCTGCGAAATAATCACCTACTTTCTTCTTGTGAAATACTCTTGCGAAAAATCCATGCGAAAAATACACGTTCGTTGGGATTTGAACTCGCGACCATGAACTCATTAACTTCACAAATAGCCAACTGTGCTGCCTCTTGTTTGCGAAATAATGAAACAACCTTGCGAAATTATCCATTTTTTCTCCTTTGTAAAAAGAAGAAAATTATGCTCGCAAGTGAATTCGAACTTGCGACCACGAACGCACGTATTGCTCTCTGGACCAACTGTTCAAGAACTTCTCTGCGAAATTAACTCATAACTTTTTTCTTTATTCTCTTATTCGCCACTGAAAAATAAAAAACATGTGTCTCTGCGAATTCGAACCCGTGACCTCTTGCTTATTCGCTCCAACTCAAACCATCTGTGCGAGCTTCTGTTTGTGATAAAAATCATAGCGTCTGCCTCTTATCTTCTCTTCGCCTTCCTTTATTTCCTTCAACAATTTGCCTCTTGGTTTTTCTCCTGAACATGGAAATCTTCCATTGAAACCTTAATTTTCTTCCCTGAATTTCACCACAGCGACTAATTTTTTCTCTTACTCTTTTCATGTCTTTGAATTGTTGATGATGTTTACTCCCTGAAAGTGTGATTTCTTCCATGAAATTTCCATTTTTGAACCTAAACTTTGTAGATCTAGAAAAATATGAACAGTAGTTAATCTTCATGGAAACTTCTTGAACCAACAAATTACAGGAAGGATAAATCCTTTACTCCTCCCTGTTTCTAGTGCCAAAAATGTAGTTGCAGGAAATCCCACAACACACCCCATGTAATATTTCATAGATCTAAATCTATTTCATAATCAAAATAAAGATTAAAGTGCTAAAATTGTAAAATAAGACACAAGATTTACGTGGTTCGATCAATGTGATCTACATCCACGGGGTTAGGGTTCTTCACTATGATTATTGAAATTACATTTGGGTTACATTGAGAATCTCCATTAATGGATATTTTGTAGAGCTCTAGATCTAGTTTTAGGGGAAGAAGATGATAAAGAAAATAAAGTCTCTCTCTAAAAAATATCTCTCTCTTCCTAAAATTCTCCCTCTCCAAAAATGTGTATCCCCCTTTCTCTCTCATGCTCTCCTCTTTATATAGTGTTTACATAGTGGATGACAGCTCACATACAGCTCATATTCTCGCAAGCTCTTGTCACCTTCTCGAAGGTTCACTCTATAATTTCGCAAGTTACTCATACTTTCCTCATGAATTATGCTGATGTCATTTGCTACGTCATTCTTTAAGTACTCTGCGAAGTCTTCGCGAATTCTTATTAGTCATAATTTCGCTGGCACATAGTTGTTGCGAGATTCTGCTCCTACAACCAGTTCCTTGAGTAGTCCTTCATCTTGTATGATGATTGCCATGGAGTCTTGAGCTCAACTAAACTTTCTATCCTAGTCCGAGACCTTTAGCTATAGTAGGCTAGAAATAAAGACTTATAGTTTTGATCACTAACATTGACAAACATGCTTGAGATAGCAACACATGCGATTTCGACTGAGCAATGCTCTAACAATCTCCCCCTTTGTCAATTTTAGTGGCAAAACTATTAATACATATGGAATACAAGAAATAAATAAATTAACTTTTGTAGCTCCTATTCCACATGCCTAATCTTCAACATTACTCGAAATCTTCGTCACTTCTAAATACTCCAATGATCCCAAAGGTTGTAAGCTTAGCATCATCGTTGTTGAAAATCCGTAGTTATAACAACAAGAAAACAATAGTTCTCAATCATTGTTATACAGTGTCATAATATCATTACACAGCGTCAAAGTCCAATTGTATCACAACTTTAACAACAATACTATGGTAATATGTATCACTCCCCCTTTGTCAATACTCCATCTCACATGGAAACCACTCCCCCTTACATAATAATCCGAAAACCATATGTATTTGTAGTGTGAACTACATATTAATTATCCCCCTTTTTGTCAATAAAATTGGCAAGGTACAAGAACGGGATCCTAATGAAATTTCCGAAAGAGACATTTCATGACCAGAAGAAAAAAACACATATCTTCTTATTTAGATGCAATCATAAAGCCGAAGCTAAATGCATTCATCAAGGAGTTTAAAGATACAAGATAACCCCTATAATATTCCACAGTCGCACTCCCTACAAAGATTTGGTAATTAAGCACAAGTTCAAAAAGAAATCTCCCCCATAATATGTCATTCCCGAAAAAACAACAAGAGCGACGTTAATTTCGAAAGAAAAGAAGGATTTCTTTGGACATAACAAATCACATACAAGTATGAATTTGAATCCAAAATACTCAATTGAATTAACCATAAGAAGTTCATGATTAATTTAATCGATAATGCCCAACACAAGTGAACTTATGGAGACTCAAAAGTACTCAATTAGATTAATCACAAGAGAACCCATAATTAATCTAATCGAAATACACAACCAAACTAATCACAAAAGTAATCAACATAAGAGAATCTATGGAGCAATGACTAAGTTAATCAACCTAGTCAAAAACGCTCAAACATAAGAAGACTTATGGAGTTATAACTAAATAACCAAACAAGATGATTTATTTAGTTCAAAAATGCTCGACATAAAGTACCTTACGGAACAACAACAAATCTAATCATAAAATAATCAACTTGGTTGTTTAGTGCTCAACATAAGACACATTTCGGAGCCTCACAGTAATACATAAAATATGGATCAGGGAAGATCAATTACTGTGTAATACACAAGAATTCATTCTATTTTCCATCACCATTTTCACAATGACAAACAATAGACATAATCCTTGAAAACAAAAGATTTTAACCTATCTTCCATCAATAATTGACAATATAGGCTTAACTTTTGTATTTGTCAAAAGTCCATTCATTCCTTTATCAACATATGAATATCGACTTATGAAAGACTTTACTTTTGACAAGATATGGGACAATCATAGTTCACGGACGCAAACACACATATCCCATAACAATTGCAATATATAAAACCATAAAGATTAATACTGCAAAAATCATCTTCCAAACAGTTTTAGAATTTAAAAAAATAAACCTAAAAACATGAAGATGAAAACGTTGGACATAGCTATGTGTACTCACAATAATGGCTATTCCAAACTCTAGTAATCCTTCTCAAAAAAAAGAATAAATTCTCATAAGAAGTTTCCTAGGCATCAAGACAAACTCGTAATGCACATATAAGATGATTTGTCCTTAGAGGGTAGAATCAATCTTTTTCGCCGGGATTTAATCCAAGAATAGCTACCTATAGGATCAGAATATCGCGACATCAATACTTCGCGAGATTAATAAACGACAGCATTGCGAAGGTGTCGCAGAGAAGTAACATAAATGACGCAAGGGATGACGATAGCCAGAACATGAGAAAGGTGTGAAGATTTAGCGAGATTTAGGAGTGTCGCGCGAACGAACACTTGTGCACTTGCGATATTTCACGAGTCATTCCCGAAAATAAAGGACAGCTTAGCTGTCATCCACTGTGCACTACCCTATATAAAGGGTTGAGTAAGTCTGTTGTAGAGAGAGTTCTTTTGAATTGTTAAGCAAGTCATTAGGAGAGAGAAAGTTTTAGAGTGATTGTAATTCTATAACTCATTTCTATTTCATATTGTAAAGATTCAAGTATTCAATCAATAAGAATCATAATCGTTCATCTTAAAATGACTTAATTGAGTGAGTTCTAGTGAGGGGTGTGGTGTAGGATTTCCTGCAATCACACTACCAAAGGCTTATAAAAAGATTTTCTTAACAAAGAAGAACATACAAAGTCATTAACGACCATGCACCATAGTCACATAAAGTGATTGTGAACATTCAAGAATCCCATAGTAATGCGTACTACTTCCCATTCTTGAACTTCCTTCTTTTTGATTCACCAACAACATTCTTGTAAAATCTACAAATGAGCTTATAAGAGTAGTACTCAAAGAATCCAAGTGCCATGAGGTTGATGTGGAGAGTTGTGAAGAAAGAGCTGCAAAAAAGAATGGCTGGAAGCAAAATATAAAAGATGAACAAAGAAGACAAAGGTTAATGGTGGATACCATAGATACAAGAGGTGAAGATACATTACGAAGCAAATGCATGGAGACAGTTGAAAATTGCGATGGAAAGGAATCATTAAGAGATTTGAATGGTGCGAGGCGTGAAACAAGAGGATCAAAAGGTGTAAGAAGTGAATAGTCATTATTATCAAAATTAGTGATGAGGCATATCAAGAGTAGGAGGAAGAAATAATAATTGAAGAAGAAATGTGCGAGAATCTCGCTATCAAGAATGTATGAAAATCTGATTGAAGAATTGTAATGAGATTACAACAAATAAAACAAGATTATGCGATAGTTTCGCAAACAAAATAACAAGAGATAACCAAAAATGAATGATTGAACGAATTGACAAAAAGATAGAGTGAGTGAATGGGACGAACCTTTATGGCGTACACCCTAGTTCGCGAATGATATTTCGCAAGAGGCAAATGTAAGACCTAAAGTACGTCATATAAGGGGGTATCTCTTGACATGGCTCAGGGAAAAGGTTACACCGCCCCTGGAACTTGAGTCATGAAGATTTGGGGCCCATGAAAGCCTATCCGGGAGAGATACCTTGGATTTCCAACTATATATATAAGAGGAGTCAGTGTATGCTCAAGGCGCCGAGGTATACGGTTGAGCCAAGAGTGCTTGGGGCATTTGAAGTGTCTCGGCCATTCTTGGCAAGTCTTGGCACATGTTGCACTCGGCCCGAAGAAAACTCCACTTAGGGTGCAGTCTCGTAACCATAAACCCTATAGGTATAAGGGATAAGAGGCTGCGAAAACAACTGGTTGTTGTTAAGACCGGATGGGAGGAGCTAGTCTTGTATGGCCGATGTACGCCTCCTTGAAGGGGCAACCAGGGAGATGATAAGGTCGTCACCCTCCATTAGGGAGCTGATAAGTGTCAAAAGACGCAAATGTCATGAGGCTTTATTTTCGCAAGGAAATTTAGGCTTGTCATATTTGTGCGATGATCCTGAAGAGGTAATAATACTAATGCAAAGATAAGACGAGATCAATGTGTTTTTACATGAAATTGTAAAAACGTCCTGCGATCACGTCGCAAAGACGGCAATGTCATGGGGTTTTACATTCGCAAGAATATTTAAGCCTGTCATATTGTCGCAAGTAAAATATCCTGCAGAGGCAAAAATACTTAAGAAATGATAAGACAAGGTCAATGGGTCATTACATGAAAATGTAAAAACGTCCTGCGATTTTGTCGCAACGAGGGGTGGCGAAATAAGATCTTTAATTAGGAAGGCAAAATAAGACCACACAAGCAATGATAAGGCAAGGTCAATAGATTTCTTCATTTGTGAAGACGTCTTGCGATCTTGTCGCAATGATGAACTTCAACATAAATAAAGATAACGCCACACAAAAAATTGAGGAAGCAAGTGAGCTTGCGAAAATCATTATATTTCTTCATTTATTTATATAGAGTTACCAACAATAGTGGCAAAGCTCAGAAGTTTCATTACTCAGAGATAATTGATCAAATCTCTCATTTGAAAATATATAACAGAGGCAAGTATGGGAATGAATAAGATAAAATTTTGTTATTCATTTTCATATGATAGATGCATTCATAATGCTGGTCAATTGTATTACAAGGAAGAATTGCTTGATTAATATGTGCAAATAAAGGAAACAAAGATTGAATTCATATTTAGCAATCCAAGAAATTTACGATAAGGGTTACGTAAATGGAAGATTAAAAGGGTATATATACAGATATTACAAGAAGTGAAAGAAGAAAAAGAAGTTATTTCTCTGCGATTCTTCTTCTTTGTCGATTCTTCGATTCCGTCATTCTTTTTCGCGGACTCTTCTTCTTCGCTAGCTTCACTATCGAAACGTCTCGAGAAAGGCATATTTTCAGGAATATCATCAAGAAGACAAGGGTATGAACTAAGAGAAATGTGGTGATCATTGCAAACTGTTTCAATAGTTTGATTGCGAAAACGAACAACATCATTATTGAAATTCGCTACTGTAGCTTGTAGTTGTTTCTTCAACTTAGAATACTTGTTGTTGCGAAGAGAGAGGCTCTTTGCGAGTTTCTCTTTTTCAGATTCAAGCTCTTCAATCCTTGTCTGAAATCTCTTCTCGGCTTCTGCAAACATGTGACAATAAGTTAACAATTTAATAGCAATACTACAGAAAAAAGGAGTAATAAAATAAAAAAGAATAATAAACAACCTTCTCTGTCAGAAATCATATCTTTAACCAAGGCAGTATGCTCGGCATAAATACTAACATCAACACCTAAGTTATTTCTGGCATTATCTAGAACCTTCGCAGCCCAAGCGAATTCATCGTCATTATTTATAACAAGAAGCGAACGGATTTGATTTTCACGTTCATTAGGTATGGCATTTTGGCGAAGAGATTCATCTTGTTCAACTTGTACTTCGAGAAGAGATTTTTGAAATTTTTCTAATGCCTGTGCGCCTTTATTAGCAATGCGATCTTTGTCATCTATAAGGCTACTAATTTTCTTCCTTAAAGTGTTAGTTTTTTCATGGGAGTCAAGATACATTTGTTTAAATCGGTTGGCTAAACCTAAACTAGATCTATGTTCAATTTCTAAAAGATGAAATTTGGTTCGAAGTTCATTTAATGAGAGAGAATTAATCTTGTTTGAAGAACTACTTAAGGACTCATTGAGATGGGCAAGAAGAGCATCATCATCCATAGGTTCAGGGAATGAGTGAAGAAGGATGGCTTCGTCAGAAAGATTATAAATGTCTGCGAAAAGGATAAGTCAGACAAATAAAAATAAATGGCAAAGTAGAAATGAAGAAAAAAAAAAGGAGGGTGTTATACCATAAAGTTGTTGATTAGCACTTTGAAGAGTAGATATTTTATCCTTCTGAGAAGTAGACTCAACTTCCAACTGTTGAATTTTTTCATCTTTCTTGCGAGATGTCGCAACTTCAATTTCTAGTTCTTTGATCTTCTCTTTAAGTTGAAAATTTTTCTTTTCAAGATTGTCGCGTCTTTTCTCGAGATCTGAGGAAACAACAAAGGAAGCTCTCCAAGACTATAAAGGAAAGTAAAGAAATTGTTAAGATAAGGCTTATAATCGAAGTCACAGAGAAATGGAGGAATATGAACATACCAAAGCATTGAGAGCATTTAAGAAACTGGGAGTCATTGTTCGGGAAACTCACGAAAAGAATCATTATCCACTAGCGTTAGGCATCGCAAATATTAGCGAGAGCTTCGCAAGTAGCAGATAAATGATCATCTCCCAATCCTTGCATAGAATCGAGAGAAGACACTAGACAATTGCGCCATAGCAGATTCGACCGAATGATTCTCCTTTGCAAAAGAAATATCAATCTCATTTTCATCTTCGTCAGAATCCTCGCTGGTTTGGGAACTAGAGTGAGAAGAGGAATGGATTTTCCGTTTTTTAAAGATGGACCGAAGATTTATCCTTGCGAAGAGTGATTTTATTCTTGCCTTTAGTCTTCACAGCTTCGGGAATGTCAATTTCTTCAACGCCAACCTTCGCACACAAATGAAGATAAGAAACAGAGGCAACAATATTGTTAAAAATAACAAAATAAAGTATTTCTTACTTCATCCGCGTGATTGATCGGAGTATCGCTGAGTACTACCTTTGGATTTCTTTTATAACTCTTTCTCAATTTGATAATCTGAAAATTTTACAAGCCTAGTAAATATAATAGGAAGGAAATATCGTAAACAAACACGAAATACGAAATATACCTCTTTTTCCTTCTCGGGCCACTTAAATTCCCAGGGATCTATAACTGCGAGATTCGCAGGGAGTATATGTGAACCTGCGATATAAGGTCTCGCTCAACCCACCACTTCTCATCTTTGGAGTGACGAGGAACATTATTTTGCCCGAGTGCCGATCAATATCTTGCATAAGCAACTTATCACTGGGAATATTATCTTTTCTCTTGATCGAGCACCCCAAATGAGATTTATCATTTCTCATTTTATTCTTTTAATTCTCAAAAAAGTTTTCTACGGTATACTTCTCGGCGACTATTTTTAAATTTGCGAATCTAGGATCTTTGACATCATCGGGATATAAAGATCCTTACCAGCGCCACGGTTGGCGAATTCAAGAATTGGGACGGATGCAATCACCGCTTAATTGATAAATAGCTCATGAGAATTTCTTATGAGCAAGAATTTCATAGAATAAAGGCATCTCGGAATTGTAGAGAGGAATGGGAAGGCCTGCGAGATTGACCTAGTGAGATTATGATTTTACGATCATCGCACCGATGATCAAACAAACTTTTTCGAAAGTATAGACGAAGATTATTGATCGGGAATGGTTGATAGGGTGAAGCCCTTCTCTTGTAAATTCTTTTTGAGCTTCATTAAAAAGGGTTTATATGTACGACCAAGTGAAGCCATTATTAGAGTATGGGAATGAATAGAGAATTGAAGATCAAGAGAAAGAAAAAAAAGGAAGATTCTGAGCAGAGCGCAAAATTGCCGAGAAGAGAGTTGAAGAAAAGTTGCGAG
The DNA here is from genome assembly GCA_023531295.1 of Papaver armeniacum. NCBI lineage: Eukaryota > Viridiplantae > Streptophyta > Magnoliopsida > Ranunculales > Papaveraceae > Papaver > Papaver armeniacum. Next base: position 1,791 of record JAJJWW010002149.1, on the reverse strand, counting down.
AGGAAAAATAAAGAGAAGAAGAAAGGGTGAGAAAACTATATATAGAGAGAAGAATCCTCGAGAAAACAAATGCATTTAATGCGATATATGACATGAATGGTCAAGAATAAACGGTTGAAAGAAACGTGTCAAGAAAAGAATGGAAGAAGAAACATCGTAATAAATTTCATGTAAAAGTATGGGATTGAAGCTTGATGAAGATGAGCGATTCATGAAGCATTTCAAAACATTGGTTCTCATGACATTCTCTCCTTCGCGAGAGAGACATGAGAAGAGGAAAGATGTGGATCGGAATATCGCGACATCAATACTTCATGCGAGATTAATAAACGACAACATTCGAAGGTGTCGCAGAGAAGTAACATAAATGACGCAAGGGATGACGATAGCGAACATGAGAAGGTGTGAAGATTTAGCGAGATTTAGGAGTGTCGCGAGAACGAACACTTGTACACTTGCGATATTTAGCGAGTCATTCCGTAAAGGACAAACCATTTGTCATCCACTTTGTCTACCCTATATAAAGGGTTGAGTAAGTCTGTTGTAGAGAGAGTTGTTTTGAATTGTTAAGCAAGTCATTAGGAGAGAGAAAGTTTTAGAGTGATTGTAATTATATAACTCATTTCTATTTTATATTGTAACGATTCAAGTATTCAATCAATAAGAATCATAATCGTTCATCTTTTTTTTTTTTGCTAGATCATAACAATTTTATTACCAAACTAAAACCAAAAGATTGTTACAAGCTCAACTATCCCCCCGGGAGGCCCGGTAACATATAACACCATGCAAGGCATAAACTAAAAAAAAATTTTACAAATTCGAGCCCATAGACAGGCCCATACAAAAATTTCAAAATCTAAAGTAAGAAGTGTTTTCAGTTTCTATTTCTCCTAAGAACTGGTTTGTTCCCATAATACTCCCATTCTCCTCTTACCATTACAAGGCTCCTTCTTTGCCATCCTAATAGTTGAGAAGTTAGTTTCCCATGTAAAAGTGTAATATAAGCAATTACCAATCTACTTTTAATTACCGCTATCTCTGGTTTTGAACTATCCAAGGAACTTTTCCAGTCATGAAGGTCATTAAGACGCCTTTGGATTTTATACGAAAAGGACACTAAAAAGTTTCTTTTGATTGCACACTCTCCAAAGAATGATCAAAGACATTACTTGACTATGTAATTAGTAGCAATTCGAATCCCTCCCGCAAACGCACAATATATTCCCCTTCACTGTCTGTCTACACTGCAACCTACTCCTGTGACACGATTTCCTCTAACACACCATCACAACAAAGTAGATTTGTTGAAACTCGGGAACTTGAAAAAACATTCCTCACCATATTATGTCTTCTTGGAATGTTTTTGATCCCAAAGAAGGATATTACACAAGAAAATCATATCGCTCACTTGTTCTCTTCCCAAATCAATCGTATCTTACATTCTTTAGTAAAATTCATTATTCTCGCATTGAACTTTGAGCAGCGATTGGGAACTTGATCCTCATACATTCTCTTGTTTCCTCTTTGAACCAAATTTCAACCATTGCAGTACAAGTACTAACCATCCATAGTTGCTGAATGATTGAGCTCTTAATCGTTCATCTTAAAATGACTTAATTAAGTGAGTTCTAGTGAGGGGTGTGGTGTAGGATTTCCTTCAATCACACTACCAAAGGCTTATAAAAAGATTTTCTTAACAAAGAAGAACATACAAAGTCATTAACGACCATGCACCATAGTCACATAAAGTGATTGTGAACATTCAAGAATCCCATAGTAATGCGTACT
>JAJJWW010002148.1:0-169757 GCA_023531295.1 Papaver armeniacum | reverse complement strand
GTCACTAGGTTCTGTAGAGCGTAAAACGTCTCCGGCAGACTTATGAACCAGAACAGCCACAATTCTGGCATGTCTTCACGAGACGCAGCTGATTGTGATGCCATGAAACCTAGTATACATCCCGCGAGATACTGCTGGTCATGTAGGATCTATAGATGCGTAAAAACGTCCCCGACGGACTTATGACCTAGATCGGAGACATACATGTCTCCCGTAAGTGATCGGTTGTCAGCCGAGCAAAAATAATTTCACTTTCTCACTCTACTAAATATAAATGAAGTATGTGATAAGAAAGAGTTCGTTCCCACAGAGAGGCTTTTGTTGTTATAGAGTTTAGTTTCTTAGTAACCAAGGGGGGATTTTTGTTTTATCTAAGCAATAAAATAGAGCAAAGCAAATAAACTAATTTGAATAATGAATAAAGAGAAGATATTGGTTACGGGATAGTATCATTCACAAACATGTATTTTCATCAATGACTAGAATTGGTATTTTAATCTCTCATTTACTAAAAGTCCTAGGATACCTTGATCGCAAGTATATCCCACTAATTCCCTGATTTCATCACAACCACATTAAAAGATGTATATGTGAATTCTTCCTAGAAAGCAACCTAACGTGTAAAAGCACAATCAAATTTAACTCCCTAAAAGCAATAAGTTCTATGGAATAAGACTAATCAATGCAAACGAACGTGTAAAAGCACTAATCCGTTTTAACAAAAGTTATGATTCACTTTTGACTAGTAGGATATATCACTACAAGCACTATCCACAATTATGCTACTTAGAATCAGGAATAAACAACTTTTTTGTATTGAAAACCCTAATCTAGCAATAAGGATGAAGGCAAACTCAATCGATTCCGGACTCGACTAAACAAGCATTCAAACTATAAAACACTATTAATTGTAATTCACAAACAATAAATTATTGAGACAAAACTAATTTATAGATTTAAATAACATGTTGAGAAATCAACTTTATCCCATAACCAATAATAGTTGTTTAGCTACTCATATCTTTTGAGTTCATCATAATTATAATCAATAATAAAATAATGAAGAAGATGAAAAACAAATGAAAATCAAACCCTAGTCGCTGCTCTCCCAAAACTCCAAGTAGAAAATACGTGATCCAAAGTTGTAGAAAAACTTTCTCTTTTGTCGCTTTTTTTTTTTTTTTCAAAACTAGGTCTTCAAAGCCCAAAGTCCAATAACAAGATGTCCACCAAGCCATATGTGAGGAATACCCATGTGAAAATATGTCCCAAAAATAGTCGCCGGAAAACTGGTATTATGGCCGGAAAAGTGGTCGGAGAAATAGCACATGTGACCGAAAAAGTGGTCGGAGAAATAGCTCAGGTGCCTGTCTTGTCATTCTGCAACTCCAATTCACTCATGTCATCTCAATCCCTGCTTTACAAACAGCACCAACTCCATTAATCACACTCATAACTCACTTCTGTCACAGCCATTGTAACAGTACAACAACTAATCCTGCAACACAAGCCACCAAACAAAACTGCCCCCCTTCAGCTGCATCATGTCTAGCCTTTCAATTACAGCTCATCCTCTGTAGCTCCATAGCATCACAAACACCAGTTGTAACCTCCATTCATCTATGCATTTCAGCTAAGTCGTAGGTGCACTACCTGCAAGTTCATATATTCCTTCCTAGCATTCATCTAGTCCAGCTTCACTGCATTCTGCATATCTCAACTGCAACTACAACCATTTATAGTACCAATTGCATCTATTCACCAGTAACAACAGCTTGGCATACGACTCACACCACTGCCATGTCCCGACTGAAGCTCAGACCAAAAATTGTTCAATCCCAACACCTGTAATAGCTCTAGCACCTGAATTGCAACACTTGTTGCTTGCCTGAACTGCCCTCATTGGTCATGGAAAATCAGTTTCTTAGTGACCTTCTTTCACTGATCTTCGTGGCTAAATCCAACACCCAAACAATCAAAACTCCACATTTCCTGAACATCTCTCTACCCAGCCCTTCCCTTATTGCCGACTGCTACAAATTAGTTGAAACTACCTCAAACTCGTTTGAGTCACTTGTACACAGATATCTTCCCATTCATAGCAGTAGCTACAGCTCCTACCAACTGCTCCTGCACTACAGCTTCATTGACCATCATCGTTTGCAATCACTTCTGCAGCCATCACAACCTACCAATCTCTGCAATTCAAACACTAACCCTGCAGTATTACAATTTCATAGATCCAACAAATATAGATCGAGCACACGTTTCCTAAAAAAATAGTACTAATACTGTTGAGAATAACACGAACGGGATCCAGTCTGTCTGCAATCGACCTCACCGGAGAAGATGAAGCTCATTACGAACGCGACATAGCAAAGAAGCAACCATCATACCTATCCTATGGATCTCAAGGACCGTATGACGCTCTAAACTTGGAAATTCTGTCGAATATCTGCTCCAAAATTCTTTTAAGTCAAGGGCCCTCAACCTGATCACAGGGGACTCGAGAAGTTTACTTCACTTTACTATTTACTTATAACTTTTTCATTTTGTATCCGATTGACCTCGTTATTTTTTCGTCGGTTTTTTTTTTCGTCGTTTACAGGATAAACTTAGCGAAAACTTGGAAAGGCTCCAATAAAATTTATGACCTAATCAAAACGTTGCAGAGCCGTCTACTTTAATCGACTACCATATCCGGCCAAGATATAACTTGTAAAGGATCGTGAGCAAAAGAAACAAAGTATCAGACAAGACTAGTTTCCAAGACGACGCTCGTCCAAAGATCATACTTATCCAAAGGTTCAGAACCGCTGGTCGATATCTTATCTCAACATCCATTTTGTCAGAAAATAAGAGGAACTAGCCCTAGCAATTGCAACCAAGTTTCAATTAGCCTCCAGCTCAACTGCACCAACGACTATCCAGTTTCATTTGATGATGGTACCTTAGTTCACCCAAAACGGAAAAGGAGAATATCTTAGCATTTTAACCTATCAAGGGAAAATTAATCCGTACTGATACACGTGAGGTCAACTTTTCAGATAAAGACTCCACTACTCTAAATACAATCACAATCACATATTGTCACTGAAGTAAATAAGGGAAGGATCCAAGATCGTAACTCTTCATCATTCATAATTAAGGATAGATCTCAGCATATAACTTGCAACGGAAGTTCCAGTCAAGACACCTAGCAGAGACATATCTCATCCCTGAAGACTCAATCTCGAGAAATATATATAGAGGTTTTACCTCGATGATCAAACATCTCCAGTAAATGAGAACCCCTATTCATTCAACAAACTGGGGACTAACGAATAACCATTCATAATACATCTGTGTGACCAACATGAGGTGTCCCAAACATCTACTTCGTAAGTGGAAATATCTTATGCCATCTATATGAAGATCCTGAAACACGTAACAAATTCAGATACTTCTCACTAAAGGTACATGAGGAAGAATCAGATCTCTTAATTGAGCCTCATCTCCCATGGCCGAGCCTCAGACACAATACCCTTATCCTATGATGACGTGCTACAACCGGCCTTGTGTCCATATCAAGACTTATAAAACGCTATCTTCCGAGGACTGGAAATCAATCCCATAATAGAGAGGCCAGAATACATCCGCAAGACGAAGGTGAGAATATTCAAAATCAGGTTTCGTCGCATCCAGAGAAGGACACACCATGCATCACGCCAAATTGAGGTTTTCTGTCATGATCAAGCAAGCTACTTTAAAAAAAAACTTCTAAGGTTTTCGCATACAGATGCATGTACAAAAAAAAAATACGTGTTTGAATCCTCTCTTTAATCCGTATCCACGCATGAGACAAATCACGGTTTGCAATCGAGTTGGCTCACACTTTATCTATCTAACCCGACGAGCTGGGAAAAATTGATAGAGTATTTAACGATGCCTGTAACGAGGCTTAAGCTCGTCAACGCTATTAGACTAGTCAAGAGACGATTTAGCCGCAAATGACTCGACTAATTAAATACGAACGTTAATTTATAGGAATTAATCTAACAATAATCTAGATACGAAACTAGTATCGTTAGACAGGTATCGAAAAGTTATGCGAGATGGACTATTGGAACGTGTAATTCGGATACCAAACAAAAAAGATACGAGACTCGGAGGATAAAGTAGAAATTAGTCAACCTGCCGTTGACCGAAACATTTTAGTTTGGCCGGACCTCTGAGTAGTTACCCCTTGGTAAATAGATGAAATAGTAATAGAAAAGCCCTTCCCAATGTAATCTAGGTTAAATTAACGGTTTTAATTACATTTAGGTTTAGTTAATAATTAATTATCACCTAATTAGTGTTATTACGTAAAATAATTATTTAGTTTGAATTTTATCTCTTCAAGTAGGTGTCTTTTGGAATGAGAAGTTAGAGTGAAGGAGGTATTGACAGGCAGTTGGAGGGGAAAGTTTGATCGTTTGTTAATTTGACCAAGTAGTATTGATAGACGCATTTATGTGTCTAATTTGTCCTCAATGTTTCGTATTGTTAGTACTCGTTTTTTTTGCTTATTATGGTGTTTTGTGTGTTTGTTGGCATTTTTCGGAAATAAAGATTGTTGGAAAATTTGTCTCGAAAAGTTGCTCGGAACACCCCCGGAGGACATTTGATATTCGGACTCCCACTTTGGATAAGGGGTAACCCAATTGCTAAGGGGTAACCCTTTGCTATTTGCACCCCACAGCTGGTTAAGGGCTGTCTTCTTCTTCACCGTTCAAAAAAGGAAATTGGAGGGGAAAACTAGTTTTCACCGGCAGAATTAGGGTTGGAATTTTGGGAGGGATTAAAGGAGACTAAAGGGCTGAAATTAAATGGGTTTGTTCTAATTGACCTAACAGGGGTATGGTATGGGTCTTCTTTTCGGTTAGAATTGGCTGGAATGTCGAGATGAAGCAAAACAGGGGAGCACGGTTACGGGAGAGAAATACACGGGATTACAGCGTGGTTAAGCGTGTTTGGATTGAGTGGGTCTCTGAAGCGTGTAGGAGTTGAATAAGGAAGATTCGGTAGGCGATACGCGTGGAAGAGCTAAAAATGGAAGAAAATACTCATGAGAAGATATTATTCACTTGTCGAGCAATGGCAGAATTTTGAGGAGTTATTGTCGAGATTTCTTGCCCCTGTCGAGTATAAAAGAAGCTATTGGATATCATAGAAGGGTTACGGAGAGTTTGGGAGGTTTTAGAGCAACCACAGAGCAATAAAAATCGAGTTACAGAATATCTTTCTGCTGCTGCCATTGAAGAACACGAAGAACATCAACGCACAGGGAACCGTCGTTCTTCTACAGTGACAACGACACTTAGGCGTGGGTCGTAATACGAAGGCAGACTTAAAATTAACTGTGACAATCCTTTGTAACAGTGTTTGCAACACTTATAATCGTTGCAAATACCCAATTTTATCATTTTCTCCATTTCATCATTTGTACACCTCCTTTGAGCAATAAAAATGAGTTTTGAGCGTGTTTCCAACATGATGAGCGGCTAATTCTACCACAACCAAGGCAATGAGGAAGCTATTTACGCATGAATAATTGGTAACTATTTTATTTTCTCTAATTTATAATTAATAATTCACTCAATCACTGCTTTTGCAGAGTTTTAATTGTTTGCAAAAATTCTTTTCATTAGTTGTGATTCAATTAGATAGGTTATGCTTGTATTAAGATAATCTATGCTTAGGGGATACAACTAATTTTTGAGAATTTGTCTGATTATTTGTGAATTAGGAAACAAGGGATTTAAAAGATAATTAGAGTTTTGGGTTATTTACCGTTATTCATTCATGTGTAATAGTGGAATCAGTGTCTTGGTTATTTTCTCATATCTTGAATCAATTTTGTGTTAAGTTTTCTTTATTATTAATTTTTATAAGTCTAAAATCTTTTGCTTCACAAGTCTCAACGAACTTTTTACTACAACATTATTGAGTCACATTAAGTATAAGGTTAGGGAGGAAGAGGGTTATGTTTATTATTGAGATAAACCTATTATGAGAGGTTCAGATAAAGTGTTGATGAGTTAGCTATGATGATGATGTTATATAGAAATAGGATTAGATATAATGAAAGATTGGAAATCAGAGAAGGGAAAATTGAGGAACTAGTTGGTTGTGGTTTGATATAGAGGATAGAGAGTGTTGATGATGGTGGTGACTTTGTTAATGGAAGAGAAAAACTATTATGGTGATCAAGATGAAGTTAGTGATGGAAACTTAGTAATCCAATCAAGGTAATCCTTCTAATCAATTATTATGTGTTAATTATGTTTTGGGTAATTGTTAGATAGATGATTAGAGTAGGAATCAATGAAGTTCTTCTTGCATGAAAATCATGTTATGTGCATGGTATTTTGTTAACTGGTCTTTATATAGAGACTGTAATAGGTATCTTCGAGTAATAATTAGACTTAGCTTTATGATAGTAAATTGTAGTACACTGGGTGGTGATTATGATAATATAAGGATTGTCCGAATCGGTTGGGTATTGAGTGATATATAGACTCCGGAAAAATAGACGACGTAGAGAAACCCAGGTGTAGTCAGTCACAAGTAGTCATATGTATGGGACTTTTTAGATAGGCTATTGTTGGATCTAGAAAATATTCAGTATGCATAAATTATAGAGGATGATCCCGTGATTTTAAGTAGTCATCGTTTGGTTAATTTGGATTTATAGGCTATAATATAGAGACCTTGGAAGTTGACACCTTAGGCTGTTATAGAGTTCAACACTTGGAATATTTTTAGAGAACTAGTGAAGAAGATGACCGAGTCAGCTTCTGACTCAATCGACTCATCTGACTCGGAATGAGTCAGACCTTTCGGATTAAGACCGGGTTAACGGGTCGGATCGTGGGTTGATCCGATGGATCAGTAAATGGGTTAGTAGTCCGGTTCAGTGGACCGTGCCGGATCAGGCACATGGGCTTGTGCTTAGGGCCAGAAACCTTATTTTGAGTATTTGGACCACTTATGTTCCGAATTGGCTTTCGGTTCCTTCTGCAAAGTTGTAGGGTTTTTCGAGGGCTTTCCGATGATACCAAATTTGACCCTATTTGGATATAAGTAGATATTATTTTATCCCAAAATTACTTATTACTAAGTTATAGAACCATTAGTAAAACTAGAACTGTTAATTATTCGACTTAGTATATAACTAGAGACTTGTATGATATCATGTTAAGAAACTTGCATGAGTTTATTGGAAGTGCTTGTGTGATTAACAGTTAGTCTATGTTAACAACGATCGATTCAAAGGATGAACCAGTGGATTGAGGAATACAAGGTAGGCGTGGCAATGTCATCAAATCAGGTGGGAACTTTGTAACCTTTTTGTAATCATTAAGTTATTTTATCTGCAAGCATGATGAGTCCTTATTTTCTGTTAGCATGTTGTTTGTAATTGAATGTGTATGTTGTGTGATATGTGTTGGGTGGTTCCCCACGAAGATTGTCTGTGATTCCCCATATCTCTTTGCTAAGTTTAGTAGGGCAATGCTACGTTGTTTTATTATTACCTAGTAGCCCGGCTTTACCCCGGATAAATAGTATTACATTTTATTGTCTTAAGATAGTAGTCCGGCTTTACCCCGGTTGATTATTACTTAGTAGTCCGGCTTTACCCCGGTTGATTATTATATATACTACATTTTATTTGGGAAAGTCACTCTGTGCATATCATACTTGATTGATCAGTCTTAGTAGTATGACTGGGTTACCATGATCTTGACTTAAGAAGAAATTCTAGGTTCATGACTGGATATGGTCATTATTTAGAGACTTCGTCCTACGAATAATGATTGGGCCTTTTGTGAACCTGTTGTGCGGGGTCAGATCATAGTAATCAAAACATTATTATATTCTAGACTTAGATGGTGGCAATTGGATATATGAGGTGTACGCATTCCACGATAATATTTTACGGTACCTGGATTCATGCTATCATTTGAGACTGGATTTATTCCTAGCATCTTCTTCTCCATTGAGTGAGACGAGGTTGGGATAACATATGTTTAGCTTGTTTAATTCGTTTCCCGTAGATCCATCCGGTGGTGGATCTTTCACGGATATTGCCACTATGGACGCAATATCTGGGGAGGCGAGTTGAAGCAATCTTCTGATCTATGTTGTGTGTAAAAGATTTTTATCGTTTTCTTTAGTAGAACTGATAAGCATATTAGTGATTACTTGAACGTTATTTGTTTCCATTGGGCACCCCTTTGGGATGATGTGCTCACTCGTTCCCACTTCAGTTTCAGTATTCAGAAGAAAAGGTGCTCGCGAAGATATCTGTACTCAAAGATTGGAGTTTTATCAAATGTTAGTGATATCGTGTATCCTTTGTTAATTTATTTTAATCAACAGATTATTATATTTATATCACTCGAGAGATTTTCATTTATATAATATCAGAGTGTTTGGGTTTGTATCGGGATTAGTTTATGTAATTATGATTCTTAAAATGGGTAAACTAGATTTGATGCTTCTATTAGGTTGTAATCCATTAGCTAAGTAGGTGATTAGGTTGTGGCGTCACAATTCCCCCGACGAAAAATGCACGTATATGCTAGCGCATGTCAAAATGGAAAAACTTTCTGAAATACAATCTAAGAGATATGATCAAAACACTAGAATATATTGCTGATGAAAAGCCCTATGTTTCCGAGTTCAACTTCATGAGGATTTATCACCTTAAAAAGAATCTCCAGATCCTAATTTTTCTCTACTATAGTAGTGCGACCAGTTTTCCTGACCACCTGACATAGCATATGTGTGGGTTTGCCACCCCAATAGGAACTGGCCTAATAATTAGGTCGAGACTCGACTCGAGAGCTACACATGGGTCGGGCGGGTCGGGTTTCATCTAATACCAACTACCAATCCAACTATAGCGGGTTTTTATTTTCATAACCAACCCCACCCTCCTAATTTTCGGTTCGGGTTTAAACCCGCCCGCTACGGGCCGGTCGGTTTCGGGTCTAAACCCGCTTAAACCTGGTTCAGATGAAGATTAAGTGTGAGTACAAACTTCAAAGCCTATGTGGTCAACATCTTCTGAATCCTTAAGTGAATCAAAAAATGTTTTAAGCAGCCATGACTTGATATATTTATAGCTTGACCTGTGATCCATCAAGCATCAATCAAGGCTTTATTTATCTTATCTCTTTGATGAATTATTATCAGAAACCAACATTTGCGATTCATCTTCATCCTCTTGTTTTTATCCATTAAATTCTTGATAGCAATTTTTTTTCTTTTTGTTGAGTTGAAATATAACAGTAGTAAATGAAAAGAAACTGCAATAAACTTGGCCAAAGTCATGCTGCTGCTGATGCCATGGAATTGGCTCAAGGAGAGAGTTCTAAAATTGAAAGGAAACTGAGAACACTTGATAATATACTTGGGCAGCAGTCAAATGTAGAGTATCTCATTTACTTCACTTGAGAAGTCGGCTAGCCTTTATCTGTTCAAGTTTCACTACTACTAAGGGCAATTCCTATGGAATGAACAAACTTGGAGTTTGTTCATTTTGCTCCCACTATGGAATGATTCGAATGAACAAACATGAAAAGTGGATGTTCAAATCAACAAATCTGTTGATTTGAACATTGAGTCGGAACATCCAGCGCGCGTCTGTGGTAACGACGTGCGATATTTCTACCAACGCTGGCATCAGTAGAAATGACGCGCGTTCATGCAAAAAACGCTAGAGACACTTGGATTGACGCCCGCGACTCTTGGATTGACGCCAAGTACAATCCCTGATTATTTTACTACTTTTTAACCTTATTTTATCTCAATTTATCCTATTTTATCTCACTTCATCCTATTTTATCTCACTTAAATATTATATTTTATTTTTCATCTTTATCCTACAAAACATTTTATATTAAAAAGAAAACTAGTGGGGCCCTAGAAAACTAAATATGTTCATTTTGACCTGCTTTACCATAGTGGAGAAACCCGTTTGACCATCCACGTGGCTCAACAAAATTTTGAGTTTGAACTAGGGATGGCCATTTGCCCCACCCAAACCCATCCCCGTGGGTACCTGCCCCGTTTGGGTAGGGTTTTACCCGCACAAATGGGGATGGGGTCGGGTATGGGTAATACTCGAAACTTAAGCTACGGGGATGGGGTGGGGACATGATTCAAGGTCCCGCCCCATACCCGCCCCGTAAATTTCATAATTTAGGGGTTTAGACATTTATGCAACAATGTGTATAATTTATATACTTCCACCACTTAGTCGAGCTTTCTTTCATTTATCATATTCTTGATCGTTCTTGTACATTCATCACTTTCGTTCTTTTGTTGTGATTAGACACATTCTCTAAAAGTTAAAATAGAGAAAATGAAGCAGATAATGAAATGGTTAGCGTGGAAGAAGATAGAATGAGAAAGGAAAAAATAGAAAAACTAATAAGTCATTAACAGATTTTTTTGTTCACTTGAAGATAAATTACTGAATTTAAGATATCAGAATGCATTGTTCTTACGTTATTATTTTTGTTTGAATCATATTTAAGTTTTGATTATAATCAAATTTATGTATTAACTAAGTGTTACGGGTAACCCATGGAAACCCGCCCCATATGGGTATTCCTTATACCTGCCCCGCCCCAATTCATGTGGATAACGGGGCGAGGATGGGTATTTTTTTTACAAACGGGGCGCAGTTTTAATGGATTGGCATACCCGCCCCATACCCGCCCGCCCCATGACCATCCATAGTTTGAACATTACCATAGGAACTGCTCTAAGGTTTCAAGTTTCACTACCACTACTAGGCCTAATAATATTTCTATCAACGCCTATATTTACCGAGTGGGTTCGGGGGTAGAACCATAACCAACTCCCAACCCAACTATAGCGCATTTTTATTTTCATAACCAACAACCAACCCACTACGGGCGGGTTCGGTTTAAAAACCCAAACGTTCATCGGGTACGTGCGGGTTCGGGTAAGAGGGTCGGGTTTTGTGCAGCTCTCTCACTTCAGCTTAGACATTCAGACCAAGTCTTTCTAATTGCTCTCTCGAGTCTCGACTGCAACTAATGGCGGAAACATCAATCACAGTATCACCAGACATAACTGAGCTACTAATTAGGTCACAAAATGGAATGGAGATCCATCACCATAAAGTAGGTCTAACCGACTATCTCTTCATCTGGTCGTCCTCGTGGTGCATCAACTTTAGGTAGAGAAACAGCAGCGATGCAACTTGAATAATGTGGAAGTTGATTGGGGGTATTCAAAAACTGTTGTTGCAATTGATATTGCTTGTAGCTTAGCTTTTAAAATTGTTTCTACTGGTCTTCCGATTCTGATGTCGATGATAGTGAGGCGGAAGAAAGTTCAAGGTTAGTTGTTATGGAACCACGGATTGGAATTTATTCAAATTTTGTTAAATTTCAATTAACCAATTTTAGATATTTGTTGAGAATTCTGAATTAATATTTTTGCAATTAGAAAGAACTTAAGTTAAAATTAGTGTCCTTCAAGCCATTCTCACATTGCACTCTCAGTTGTCAACATTATCAAATGAAATCTGTGTTAGGAAGTTCAGTAGTTATCTGTTTGTTTACAGAATACTGAGGCAGGAATATGGAATCATTGAAAGCATAGGGTATTTAGAAACAGGACACGCTTTATAACTTGAAATCGATTTTTTGACTCGTTACTTTGAGTGAGTAAAACAGGAGTTACAGGACACACATTATAACTTATAAACATCAATCAACCCTTTTGCTGTATTTAATTCTTCAGTGGTGGGTGTCCTTGCTCATTCTGGTAATGAATTGGCTTTTCAGTTTTGCTAAGCGAGGTGAATTCCCCGTACAATAGCATCCTCTATGAGGTGGATAGCAGGACTCTAATGGGTTGTCTCTGGTGGTGAAGTCCTCTTGCGAAATGCTTCGTGTCTATATTGGTACACACCTTGTACCTGATGCAATTATTGAACTGATTAAATATAACTGGTTGCAATATCCTTGGCTGTCATAGAAACTTGTTTACATTATTTTTTGCTTTCTCTTTGGTTGATCCCTAAGGCATTGATTTTGTCCATTCTTTACGAAGGCCATAGCATTCAAAGTGAGATCGTGTGTTCCAAATGGACCATGTTTTTATATTAAGGAAGACAAAAGAGTCTCTTTGATGGATGAAGACTTAAAAGAGGGCTTCTATCTCTGAGACTAACAAGTGCTCTGTACACTTATGATGCATCATTGTTATTACTTTCTTATGAAAGCACTTAAAATTCATGGGAATGGTCTTTTCTTCTTCTTCTTCTTATTTTCCTTTTTTTTTTCAAGTAGGGACAAGTACATATTATTAGCCAGCCTTAGGTATGCTTTTATTGACTTTGGAGTCGAACAGTTGATTTTGGTTTACAGATGTCCAGCGCAGCCCTTCTCTTGATTTCTTGTCCCCCGAGATATACATGATACATCATCATGGGAGAAAATCGCTCGTTCGTGAATATGCCTAATTCCAAAGATACTGCAGTAACAAGTGAAGCCTGTTGTCCTATATACAATTCTCACAAACTACACCCTCCTTCCATTTTCTCATTTCTTCTTCTTCTTACATTTGAAACTGTTTATATGTGCAGGTTGACTGTAGTTTTTCTGGCATTTGATGTACGTTTTGCCATCTCTTGTGTTGCTTTGGCATGTGTCATTAAGATCGCACTTAGCTGCTGTTTCCCTTGCATCATTGAATTTCTTTATGCTGAGGTAGGCCAGGTATGACTGAGAGAAAATCACCCATCCGTAAGTCCGTTACACAAATCTATCAACTATCTAATTTCATCATATTGGGATTGATAAAGCAGGAAGGTGCATCATAAGCAGATCTCAGTATGCTTCCAAGATGTAGAGTCCAGATTAATAGCGAGGAGAAACATAGCACAAGAGAAAAGAAAATGGTTCCTCTAACAATGAATGGTGGAGAATTGGCAGATGAACGTGTTCTTTCATGATGCAGTAATTGTTTCTTTTTATCATGGAGTTGGATAGTCATATTGGTGCTAATTAAAGTTTTGTCGTTCAACGAATATAATTTCCAACAATTGTTGCACAACAATGCTGCAAATGCCTCACTTCATATGATGACGGAGCTAAAATTCAGGGCCTGTCATGCAATCATCAGTTTCATGAAACATGCATCGTGAAATGACGTAAGGTCAGTGCCTTCTTGTGCCCCCTCTGCAAGTTCAATGTCTTAAAGGGAAGCAATAACAAGTCCGAAGGATACGAAAACACCTAGAGCAAGACCAGATTGTGTGTATAAAAAGAGGAATTACATAATTTTGAGCTTTGTCTCAACTCTCAAGTGTTTTCCTCTATCTGTTGGTCTTATTTCATAGAGTTGTTTTACTCGTCTAGTATCTTGCAACTTGTAATTATTTATCTTTTGCTTTTTATGGGTGAACTGTAGAACAAAAGACAATTGTTTATGTTCAAAAACTCTTCTGCAACTGGCATCGGATCAAGAATACCCTGACAATTTTTTTTGTCTTGACCTGTGCGTCAAAAGAGGAATCCCAAAGTATTTTTGTCCAAGTCCCGACAACAAAAACTTTTGGATTTGTGAGTTACCAAAGAAAACGGTAGACTTGTGCTTGTTAACGAGTAAGGACACAATGTACAATGCACATCCTTGAAATAGAATTCGAAAGCAATGAAATCCTTTTGAAATTATATGATGACGAGGGATCCCCTTACACTTTATAAAATAAAATCTTATGGCTTTTCTTAACTTGTATACCCGTATACATGTTAAGGTTTAATAAAGAATTATTTTATGTCTTTGGAAATTGGGTTTTTTTGTCTTATTCTACTAGAAATTGGTTTTTCTTGCACTGAAAACAATAAATTTTGTTCTCAATGCAAAGAATTGTTGTTTTCAATGCAATAAAACAAACAAATCTTGTTTCCAATGCAAGAATTTGTTGTTTTAGTGAACCTTAACATGTATACGGGTATACAAGATAAGAGGACCCAAATCTTATTTGTACTCTTTACATAAATATTAAGTTTGAAAGAACTACCCATATTCAAAGAGCTACCTAAATATTCACGTACATATTTGTATTTTTGTTGTAGGGCCTACGGCCCATAGGTGTGCGGCCCAACAAGATAGTTAGGGTTTTACCTTCGGTTGTATATAAAGAACAGTTTTTTTGGGGACCAGCCTTTTTTTGGGGGACCATTGTTTTATTTTTGGTAAGATATTAGAAGTAATTATAGGTCATCCCTTATCTAGATATTTATGATAATACCTAAATTACCCTTTGATTATTTTTGGTTAATGATTAGTTAGTGTTAATATTAGTTAGTGTGATTAGTGAAATGATTTTGAATAAAGATTTGAGATTAAAAAATCTGATTTTTTTAAAAAGAAGTAGAATTATTGAGAGAGAAAAGTTAGAGAAGATGAAGAACAAAAACATGGAAAATAAAAAAAAAAATTGAGTTCACTAATCTAGACTATTCAAGTGATGATTCAATTGATGATAGCTCATCTGAATCTTCATCTCCTTCCTCTCCTAGAGTATATGTCAATCTTCACAATGATCCGGATATGGATTATTTCTTAGATGGTGAATGTATTCTTCCCCAAATCCAATCTCAAGATGAAAACGATGGATTTTACCAACCACAACCGGAGGAAGACTATTTGGGTACCAAGGTATGCTCTAAACTTAGATAATGTTGGTTGAATTGGTCCAAATTTTCAAAAAAAATGTGAATTTGTTAAGTAGATTTGGGCTTGTTCGGTTACCTTGTGTGAAGAACATGTAATCAACTCATCCGAAAGTGTAGTTCGGTTACTTTTTCTAAACACGCGAGGTTCTGAACTCTCCATTAATGGAGGTTTTTGAAGTTTGGTTAACGGACATGTTCTGGAACTCGTAAATAGGATTACGAGTGTTGTGTTCGGTTTGGCCGAAATGTAACCAAACTTTAGGTTCTATAAGTTCGGTTAGTTTGCAACCAGTAGCTAACCGAACTTATGTAAAATAATATTTCACATTAGTGTATAAAGTTCGGTTGGTTCGCAAACTTCATACCAACCCACAATCTAACCGAACTTACGTACAATAAAATTTGATTTAGTATACGTCAAGTTCGGTTAGTTGTCAACTTGCTTGTCAAACCGAACTCTGAGTTCGGTTTTCCCAATAAAATTATCATGTAACCGAACTTTAGGGTCCATAAGTTCGGTTGGTTCGCAAACTTCATACCAACCCACTATCTAACCGAACTTACGTACAATAAAATTTGATTTAGTATACGTAAAGTTCGGTTAGTTGTCAACTTGCTTGTCAAACCGAACTCTGAGTTCGGTTTTCCCGATAAAATTATCATGTAACCGAACTTTAGGGTCCATAAGTTCGGTTGGTTACATAAACTTCATACCAACCCACTATCTAACCGAACTTACGTACAATAAAATTTTGATTTAGTGTACGTAAAGTTCGGTTAGTTGTCAACTTGCTTGACAAACCGAACTCTGAGTTCGGTTATCCCGATAAAATTATCATGTAACCGAACTTATTTCTGATTGCAATTGATGTTGTTCCATTTCTTGTAGACTGAATGTCAACCTATACCAATGGATAATCAACCTTCTCCGGTTGGCATGCTGTTTGAAGATACATCTAATCACTATGTCAATGATTTGGTTTTTGATAAAACTATTGATGCGAAGAATTGGGCTAGAGACCATGCCAAGAAATCCATGTCCGTATTAGTTTTGAATGGAAAAGAAAGCCAAACTCGTTTTGAAATGGTTTGTGAGAGAAGTGGAGATCCCGATGTTAGTCACAAGAGGAAGGGTTATGTGTATAAAGGAAAGACGAGGAAGAACACAGCGTGTTCAAAGAAAATTAAATGTCCGTTCAAGCTAGTATTTAGTAAGTGCAAAAAAAAGAATGGATGGGTTCTATCTATGGATAAGGTGGCAGGTCATCATAACCACCCTCGTCCGGATGATCTTGAAGGACATGCAATGGCCGCAAGGCTCACTCCTCAAGAAATGGAGAAAATAGCTAAATTTAGGAGAATGGGTATTTCACCACTTAATATGCTTCGCTTACTAAAGGATGATAACAAGGATAACGTATCATCTTTGTCCACCATTTACAATGCAATCGAGACAATTAAAAGGAATGAATGGAAGGATAGAAAAGTGATGCAACAATTGTTTTTTTGCGCTCAAGATAAAGGCTACGCGGTTCAAAAGAAGGTAGGTCCGGAAGATGAAATAACACATCTCTTCATTGCGCATCCGAAGAGTGTTCAATTGGCTCAATCCTTCCATCAAGTTCTTATAATGGATTGCACTTACAAGACTAACAAATACGAGATGCCATTGTTGAATATTGTTGGTCGTACCTCGACGAAGTCACCGTTTACCGTTGCTTTTTGTTTTCTAGAAGATGAGCAAGAACCAAGTTACACATGGGCGCTACAACAAGTGAAGGCCATATACCGAGATGATGATATCCCCGCGGTTATAGTGACGGACAACGATGTAGCATTAATGAACGCAATAGAGAGAGTCTTCCCATTAGCACATAATATGCTTTGTACGTTCCATATATGGTGTAATGTGATGAATAGGTGCAAGCCTCAAATTTGTCCACCAAAGAGGAAAGCATTTGAAGAGATTAGTAATCTACCGGAAGATGAACAAGCGGATGCAAAAGAGGAATTCGATATACAATACACTATAAATCACGCTAAATGGGTTGCTTTCTCTGGTGAATGGGAGTCATTGACTTGGTCTCTCACCGAAGAAGAGTATAATCTAAATCTTGCGGCATTTATCGAACATTGGTCTAGCCCCGAATATCCCGAGGATATTGTAACGTATGTGGTTAAGCAATGGTTGGAACCGCACAAAGAGCGCTTTCGTTTATGCATTTACCAACCACCATAAACACTTTGGGAATCAAGCGACAAGTTTGGTAGAATCGGCTCACCACCGGTTGAAGAAAAATATTTTTGGATGTGTCGATAATTTTGTGATTGTGTTTAACGCAATGGAGAATTACTTCAACCGCGAGATTGATAGAATTAAAGGGAAGTTCCAATAAAAGCCGCATCATGAAGTACAAAAAGATTGCAGACAAAGGTGGTAACATCAAGAATATGGCGGACCTTCGGTTGTTCAAGGGACTCCATTATAATGTTCCCCGTGCTTGCATTAAGAGGTTAATGGTAGAGGTGAATTTGATTGACATATGGGGAACCAAGCCGGACGAAGTGTGTGTTTGCAACACGATGAAGTCTATGGGACTCCCTTGTCGCCATATGATAGTTAAGTATGAACATGGCATAATCCCTCTAAGCGATATAGATCCATATTGGCAAAAATTAAGTTTTGTCCCTCCTCCAAAGGGCGATGTCGGAGAAGAGTTTGGTGACAATGAGATGGGAAGAATCGTTATTGAGATGTACAGGAACATGAAAAAACTCGAAAAGCAAATCTTTTGGGATGACATGCGGCCAATCGTTTATCCACACACTTCGGAGAATGTGCACGAACCGAAAAAAGGCAAGGGGAAAGGTAGGCCAATCACCAAAGAAACAAAAAAACAAGTAAGAGAATATGCAAAGGTGTTGGCTAAGAGGAAAAGTGAAATGATCCCTTTTACTAGAGACCCTTGTGGGCATGAGCATACCGCGGCTGTTTATGGGTGAAAACTATTTCTGCCGGTTTTGGTAATTTGAGGTGAGTGGATGAGAAATGAGTCTAAACCTTAAACAAATGCACTACACGGGAGTACTTGTAGATTCGAGAAATCAATCTGTGCAAATCCGTCCTAAACCAAGAAATGGTCGTTCCAGACTTGTTTCGGTCACAAAGTGAAGGAGATGGGGTTGATCTTAGGGAGGGAAGCGAAGAAGGTGTTGAGATTGTGAAGGTGTTGGCTATGTATGACTTGTATCAGAAGACTGAACTGGCTTGCAGGATGTAAGCTATCAGTTCCGGTATTTGAATACGATGGTATCAACACTTGCCTCTGTTGTCTGGACTTGTTCTTGTGTTTTTGGAAATAGGGAGGAGAACTTATTTATACAAGTCATTTGAGCCTTATTCACGTCTCTCGTGGGAAGTGTAGGAAGTGGAGTGATGGAGTAGAGGAGTTGTGTGTTGGTGTTACACGACCAGTCTTGCCCACATCTCCTGTCATCTCTAACCGTCCATGACTTCCTGCCACTTTCTTGTGATGGCGCGTTGCACGCTGCATGCTGTAAAACGCCAGACCAATACCCCAGTATGTATCCCCCAGTTTGTGACATGATTGATGTCTCGAGTGTGTGGATCGTGGGACCCACAGAAAGTAGCATGTAATGCTAGATTAAATAACTAAGTTATTTAGGAAGTCGATACTTGTGAAGTATGGTGTGTATTCTATGCAGGTACTGCATCATGATGTGGTAAAGTGACGGGTGGTGATCACTATGACGCCTCACTGATCAATTAACTCCTGACCAGGGTTGTATAACCAAGCCGGTGAAGTTGGACGGACGAGATGATCTTTGAGACACTCATCCAACGGCCGTTGATGGAAATAGGGTTTTTGAAGAGGTGCGCAAGCATCACTCTTCAGCTTGGTCGAATCCAAGCTTGGGATACAATTTTGACAGGGCCGATCGTGCATGTGTGTAGACGACATAATAGTGTAGACTCCCATACCTCATTGTCTCGTGAAAGTGTGATATGGGCCACTCAATTTATCCGGTGAAGTTGAGTGGTCGAGATCAATTTGCAACAGAAACCTGGTGCCGCAAAATCCGCGCATCATGCCCACTTCGGGCGCGCGTTTCAAGACAACCAAGCTTGGTCGGTCTTGTTCGATTAGTCTGGTATACAGACAGCGAGCTGGTATACACGTCCATATCTCAATATCTCATAGAAACGTGATCTAAGCCACTCAATTTGTCAGGCAAAGTTGAGTGGCCGAGACTAGTTTGTAATCGGGAGGTGTGACCATGCCTAGTTCGGGCGTGCGAATCGAGGCAACCGGGCATGATATGCCTTGGTAGATCAGGTGTGGAGATAGATGGGCCCACGGTGGTCATGTTGATGCGCCCGGACCTGCTTAGTCTAATCCTAGACCCTTCATTCGTGCAGGAGAAGATGGACGCTCGTGATTGTTCAAACCCTAATTGGGGTTTCACCGTAGTGCGTCATGCCTTGTTTGGGCGCACGACCGGAACGACCAACTATAGTTGATCCTGACCGATCGGTCATGTATGTAGGCGGGCCCACGGTGTTTGTGTTGACATGTTACGGGCTCTTTGAATCTACATCTACACCCTCCATCTATGCCTGCGAAGATGGATGGTTGAGACTGTTTTGCGATACATGTAATGTGCCGCAAACCCTAATTTAAGGTTTTTTGTCCATACAGCTGTGGTTTGGACGGTTTGGCAAACTATGCCACCCTTTTGGGGAGACCGACCATGCGGGGCCCGCGTTGGGTCGGTAGTGAATATTCCAATACCTTCTTGGGGTCATGGATTCAATCTAAGCCATCCAATCATGCTGGTGAAGTTGGATGGTCGTGATCGTTTTTTGAGACTGATATGGTCAGTTCAGGTTCAAACATGCTCAATCGGGCTAGTATAACACACCGAGAGTCGTAGCCTGTATAGGTATTTCGTACATGCTTCATTATTAATGCTTGGAGATTCGTGTTGCTCTGCTGAGAACAACACTCAGTCGTCATGCCACACCGGTAATGAATACAGGAAAATACGAGGCTGGTCATGCATTAATTAATAATGTTGTAAATTCACAGGGTATATGGGATTGTTGCTACATGCTCCATCCTGGATGAATTTTGTGTATTTTATTCACAAAATACTGGGATTGTTTCCACATACTCTATTCTAGGTGAATTAGTAAAGTGAAGAAGTATTCATCACTTATTAATGGCTTTATCTTTTGCAAGATGTCAGCGCGTAATTTTGGCCTTTACAATTTTAGCCTGAAGTGAAAATCCACCATCAACATTAAGTCCCCTACCCGCATAATGGTTACGCTATTGTGGGGTAGGCATGAGATGGTGACATATACAAACATAAGAAGACAAGATAAAGGAAGTCTACCTGGAGGGATTCTGACCAATCGTGGGCAATCCTCCATACGTGCGTGACCACAGGCCTTGATGGATGGCTTCCTCCCTTAGGTGTTTGAGTTAGGAATAAGATTCTTCTTCTACTGGGATTCCCGGGCGTGGGTGCTTACACACTGCTGGTTGAATCGCTTGTATCCAGATGCTCTTCTGATTCTTGATTAGGGTTCAAAAGAAGAATGCCTGACTTGGTCGGTGTTGAATCCCCATATATCGGGCAGGCTTCGCCATAATCGTTTTAGTCTTGTTTTAGGGTTTCCTCAGCATATATGCATGTGTATATATTTTGAACCACTTTTACGATTTTACAATAGGGCTTTCTCGTAGAAACTCCATTTCCTTATCATGTCGAACAACAGTGGATCTTCTTCTTCATACCGTCCAGGATCTTCCGTTAAACGTGCACGACCTGCGTCTGAGCTTCGTGATGAATCTCCTGTTTGTGTTCTCCGAGTCAAGAAGATCATACCGGTTCGTCTCCTTTTCCTTTTCTGAACAATTACTTGTTCTTCATAATGATCAGGTGAATAATCCTCTCCTTCTTGCAGAGATACCCTACCGGAACATGTGTGACAGTTATCGATGATGACGACTTAAACAGTCCTCTTCCTTCAAACTCAAACACGCCTACCCCTGTGGACCTCGAAGATGCTGATCTGGTATCTCATCTTATGAATACCCCAATGCAGGTCTTTCATTCGATGTTCGCATGAAATGTTTATCCTCCAGCTACCGAGATGTCGGTGGATTCTTAGTGCGGAAGGAATTTGTGCCTTTGTACTCAAAGTTATGGAGAAAGTACGGCCATATCGCAACTAGGAATGTGGTCCGACACTGTTCATCTACTTTGGTCACCACGGTAAACTGCCTTCTTCCCATGATTGCTGAGATGGAGAATATTTCTATCCGCAACATTCTTAGAATCAAGCCTCGAAACGTGGGAGAATATGGTATCTACCTGCGAGTCCATGGAGTTCAACGTGGGCTGGTTGCGGCGCGTCTTGATATCATCAAGGTTGATCGAGCCGGTATCCTCGTAAATGTTGTTCTTTTCTGAAAGCTATCTTGGAAGAGGAGAAGGCTCATTTGCGGAATCAAAGAAGGTAGAGCGGGCAGTACATGACTTGAAGAAAAGGAAAGAGAGATATCAAGCTAGACTTGAGCTGATGCTCTCAAGGAACTATAATCTACTAGATGGCCTCCTCTAAGTCGCATTCAGTTGTATTCCTTCATTGTTAATGACGTTTATGCCAAAAGTTTTTGAACATCTTTGCGGAATAAATTGCATTGGTTTTTTGATTGGTGAAACGGGTTTTTTCATTGACACATCTCTGAATATAATTGATGATTCAAACATGTAATGAAAATAAATGCTTGTATTGTTGACAGAGCAGATAATGGTCAGGCATAATATGCCTTGAGCCACTTTCCATTGATGACTGCTTCCAGCCTGCCTCCGTCCCCCTTAATGATCTTGTAATAACCAGTATTGTAAGCCTTGGTGACTGTGTAAGGACCTTCCCATTTCGGTGATAATTTTGGTGCAGACATGTCTTGTTGGATGTGCTTGGCCGTTTTCAAGATCAAATCTCCCACTTTGAAAATACGTGGTCTCACAGTCTTGTTGGATGCCCTGGAAATTCTATTCATGTACACTTGAGTGCATTCTTATGCTTTGTTTCTCCTGAGATCCAGAGTGTCTAACTCCGCTACTCTAGATTTAGAGGCTTCAGCTTCGTTCAGTGGATCCCGGTTCTTGCCGCAATCTCGGGTGATGGGATTTTGATCTCTGTTGGGAGAATTGTCCATTCTCAGTAAACAAGTGAGTATGGGGAAACTCCAGTGGAGCTTCTGGGTGATGTCAGGTATGCCTATAGTGCCATTGGTAACTGGTCGTGCCATTCCCTAGGATTGTCGTGTATTGTTCGACTGATGATCCGGATCAATGTCTTGTTGGTACTTTCAGCTTGTCCATTCCCTTGAGGATAGTAGATGGTGGAGAAGACCTGTTTAATGCCATACTCTTCAAGTAATTCTCGTACTGTTTATTGGCAAAGGGAGTGCCATTATCATTTATGATATGCTTAGGCACACCAAAACGACAAATGATATGTTCTTTAATGAAAGCCGCAATTGTTGATCCTGTAGTCCCTCGCAGGGGAATGGATTCTACCCATTTGGTGAAGTATTCTGTCGCAGTTATGATGTACTCGTGCTGCTTTGATGATGGAGGGTTGATTTTCCCGATAATGTCCAGTCCCCAGCTGTAAAATGGCCATGGACTGCTTATCGAGTGCAAAGGGGTGGAAGGCGCGTGAACAAGGTTCCCATGAATTTGGCATTTGTGATAGCTTGAAACAAAAGCGGCTGCGTCATCTTCCATGGTCGGCCAATAATATTTCTCGTGTATACGGAGAAACGTTTCCTCTTCCCTTGATGTTCCCCTTCATGTGTTTCCTTCAGCATGACTGGGAAATCTACCCCAGCCAGGCATCGTAATAGATCACCTCCGAAGCTCTTGCGAAACAGGATCCCTTCGTGGAATACGAATCGCTTGGCCTTTTGCTTTATCTTGATGGAATCCTTTTGATTGGCAGGAGTTGCTCCGTCACGGAGATAGCTAATGTATGGTTCTCTCCAGTCCCCAGTGTGGTTCACATTAAAAACTCACTACACCAAATTCTGGGATTAGAAACAGAACCAGGCCGTTACAAAAAACGGGTTGTAACGGCCCTCGCCTGTTGCAAAAGTGGGTGTTACATTTTTTTTTTGTAACGGCTTTGTGGCCGTTCGCAATTTTTTTAACGGCCCTCATAATGAGCTTGAGCCGTTACGAATTTGCCACGTGGTAACAGCTCAGGGCCGTTACGAATTTTTTTTGCAACAGGGCTGTTGTAACAGCTTATAGCCGTTACGAACTTTTTTGTAACAGCAAAAAAATTACTGCCGGTCAACATTGACCTGGTCAAAATTGGTCGTCATCGACCAATTTTGACCAGGGTCAATATTGACCTATAGCTTCATTTTCTCCTGGAATTGCAAATAACCTGCCTACACTTCAATTTCATCCCTCCAAATTCAATAATAGTTTCTCAATCAATTCATATTAACATTCAATCAATTCATATAATATTCACCCAATTCACATCAAAAAAGAAAACAAATTCTTCAAGTACCAAATGGAATACATATACCAAGTTCAGTTCATTTTCACTAAAAACACTATAAGTTGAGCTCAAATACTACATAGAAACTTACTCAAGCATTCTTCATCAAGTTCTCCATAATCCCTGGCTTTAAGTTCATAATTCCAAACCCATACTACATCAAACAAACCAAAAATATCTATAAGTACGACTAGGGCAAACATCATGGAAAGAAGTAAACAGATTGTGATGAGATTGGTGTCATCTCTGAGAGACAAAGAAAATTCACTTAGAGAATTTCACCTGAATGAATCAACAACCAAAACAAGAACACATAAGAAACATGATGACCCTCGGCCACCTCATCTATAATCGATACCGATCCTAGATAGGTCAACTTCATACGTATTTAAGCTGTGTACCTTATAAGTTCACTCTAATGACAACTCATAAAATAAAATGAAGAAGAAGATAAATTATAGAGAGAAAATCAAACTGATCATATAAGCAATATGACAACATGCCTGTAGTAAGTGTCCGGAAATATTCTTGACCAGCAACATCCCATATTCGCAATTTGATATGTTTCCCCTCGAGCTCAACGGTCCTAATCTTGAAGTCAATCCTACAGAGAAGCACTATCCTTGGTTAAAAAAACTGATTAAAAAATTACACCAAACATCCCAAGTCGGAAAGTGACAAGACATAATCTACTGTAGTAATATAACTTGTGGTAAAAGAATCATCAGAGAAATGCAAAAGAAGGCAACTCTTTCAAACTCCTGCAAACATACAAGTCCATCATAGAAAATTTACGAACAATGCACAAGATATACAAAAAAAAATTATGAACAACAAAAAGTTTCACCTCAAAGCATCATGCGGGTTCGGGTCCATACGCTAATCTTTGAAGGAATCGAAGTTCGAATCAACTTCGAAAGTTCATTGAAGGATATGGAAGGAAACAGGATGAACAATCGAGCCAAACTTCTTCACATGTTTACTGCACCCTTTTCGGATGCATAAAACCTTTGTCATCACGCTGATCACGAAACTTGTAAAAATACTAGTTCAATAGTAGTGATCGACCACAATCGAATGAGAAAATCAAGTTAAAGGTGTACATACCTTTGCCGACAATCCAATTGTTGTACTTTTACTAAGGACTCTCACTTTCTTATCAAAGGCACCAGCAAAACTTGTTGCGCCATGACCCACATTGTTGCAGAACAAAATAACAACAATACACAGTAAGGTTCACATGAAAGAGATATATCTTTGAAGTTCAAAACTGCACACTCAAGGCATGAACAAGCGACAAGAGAAGCTTCAGATGGGATAAGTGTCACACCTACAAAAATAAAACCTTAGTAAGAAAAAAGATACATCGTGGCAACTTCATGGAGAAACAAAATTGCAACTTCAGGTAGAAGAATAAGAGGATGCAACCTAATTTTACTCTATCACAACACTAAGATCAAAGGATAATACTCACTTGTGATTTCATCACATCTACGAAGAATATCACGTAATGCCTCAAGAAGATCAGGCATGCTAATGAACCTAGTCAACCCATCCAGAGATAAAGCTGCTTGAACAACACTAAGATCATCATCTTGAAGCCGCCTCAATATTTCTAGTTGGATAGAAGCAAGCTTCTGGAACACAAAACATAAGGGAGAACAAAATCAGGTAACTGTAATGGATTGAGCAGAACTATTTTACCCCGGCAGAAATAATTCAGGAAAAAATCCAAAGATAAGGGTATAATTACAGTATGTTAAAAGACAAGCATACTAATGCAACACAGCAGCAAAAGTAAGCATGCCCAGATCTCCATATTGGTCAAGTATAGCAGAAATAATCAGGATTTTAAAACTTCCTGCACAATAGAGATAAAGCGCCAAACCTGAGAATCAGCAGCTTCAGATTTCAAAATTTTAGATTTGGCCAAACTGGATAGGGTAGCTTTACGGATCTCCTCCTTCTACATTAAAAAAGGGAATCATTAGATAGATTAGAAAATGATCAGCAAGAAGAACACCTCAAACAGGGTATAATTAAAATCCATCAAACATCATGCATTTACAAAGTTTTCCGAATAAGGAGTTGTGACAGCAATGAAGGAATAAGACCAGTTAACTGGTTATTTTTCAATGACTTGCATTGCAAACCAAACCAAGACAAACTAAACATAAATTAAAACAAGTTCTATTGTGACAAGATCACTTTATTACCTATGGTGATCAGCATGTGGTGCTCGGCATGTTTGAGCAGCTTTCGCACCAGTGTGACCGTGGCTAACACCCACAGCTCACAACCAAACTCAGCACCACCTTACTCAGCCACAACTTGCAACTGTATTACCTTCAGTTCCATATCTTCTTTCTCTTGCTCAGCACCACCACTGTATTACCTTCAGTTCCATATCTTCTTTGAGTCCCTTCTCTTTCTCATAGCAGCGACAACCAACAACACCATCTTCATTCAGACCTTTTGTTAAGCTGTTGAAGCCAATCTTGTAAACCTGATGCCAATATCACGGTAAGTCTCCCAAAATATAGTGAGTTCTAAAGTCATATCCTATTCAACCTTACCATTTTCATATCGAAGAGCAGTGGTATCCGCATATTCATGTAGTGAATTTTTTACTGGAAAGATAAGATTCAACCTGAACTCAAAAATGAAAAAGATCTTGTAATAGATAGAGTGAGCTTGGATACCTTCATCTGGGTTCTTCATTATGACGAGGTTAAGAGCTAAATGAAGTACAACAGTTGCATTAGGGATTATGTAACCTCCTCCCTTCAATCTTATAATCATGTATGTCCACCATCAGAATCGAACCCTATAATCCCAACTGATTTAGAAACAAACTGAGATTCTACAATTTGTTCAGGAAACCAAAATCCATTATTGCGAATCAATTTAAACATTTAAAAACACAATTCAGAAATCACACATCCATATCGACTTACCTTGTTCTTCACAAAAACATAGGAGGTAGGATTATAATTCATTTCTTCAAATCGTTGGGTTTGGCTCACTGTCCTCTCTGTTTGGATATAAAGATCCTTTTGGAATCGCTTAGGTAAAGGGGAAAATTCATCGCAAGCTCATACCAATCGAGAGTTAAAACAAATTAGTCCTTGGATATGCTTTCAAACACTTGGTGTGCAATACTTATGCAATTTCTATTAACAAACACCTAGATCATGAGATTCATCTTTCTTATTTAAGCAAGCCCCTGAGAGGTCTTATAATCAACAAAAAAATCATTCAACAACAATCTGAAAGTGTAAACTTATACCTTAAGTTCACAGTTGAATCATGTAAATGATCACGGGATGCCTGAAACAACATGATACCCTTGGCATTCTCCTGTTCCTCCTCCTCGGCACCATCATACCCTTGGCAGGCAACATTAGTTTCTTATTATCTTCCTTCTTCATCTGCAACAACAACAAGAACAACAGTTGATAGATATCCAATGAAAACACACACAGTCATATCAATAAACAAAATACTAATTTCTTACAAAAACAAATCTGATTACTCAAAAAAGAATCTGATTACTCAACTAAGAGTAAACCTAATTCCCCCGTGAAATCCAAAAATGAACCCTAAACATCCATCCATACTTCAATCAAGAACAAAACCCTCACAGTTATTCAATTTATACATCAATTACACACAACTCAGAGTTAATTTGAGAAACCCTAAATCAACTTACCATTTTTGCTGAGTTGAATCACCACTTGATTTTAATAGCACCACCATGAATCATCGGGGTTCTCAACAGATCCATCATCCTTTCATGATTTCTTCACCTCAAGAACAAACCCTAACCCTAACTCTCTCCCTGATTCATCACCTCACACAAAGAACCTACAACTCCTACTGGTTCTCCTTCGTACATCAACAATTATACCATCACCCTCATCATCTATACAGATTCATTCATCAACAATCAAAAATCAACGATTTCATCGCACGAGAGGTGAGGAAAGAAAAGAGCGAAGAGAAGAGAGAAGAAAAAGCGAAAATGAATCTCGATTTGTCGAATCGAGAGATATCCTCAAAAGCGCGCATGTGAATGGCACACGCAAGGAGGAAATATCCTCCGGTATAACTCATCATGGGTGGAAACATAATGCCACGCATGTGAATGGCACACGCACATTCTAAAGGTGTTACGACCCAAGTGTGACCAAGCGTGTGATTGGCACGCCTAAAAAAAAAATTCGTAACGGCTTAGACCTGTTACGAATTTTAAAAAAATTAGTAACGGCTTCTGCCTGTTACTAATTTTTTGTAACGGCCATTTGTAACGGGAAATTCGTAACGGCCCATAAGCCGTTACGAATTGCTGTTACGAATCCGGGAATTTGGTGTAGTGACTTCCAATTGATGTGGCGGTGCTTGGCATTTCGAGCAGGACTTGTGAAGTAGTCTGGATTGAGTCTCCATCTCTGGCCAGTAATAGCCCAGGCGTTGAAGTCGTCGGTAAAGCGTTACCACCAGTGATTGTCCACAAATTTTATTGTGAACGCGATTTAGTTGTAGTTGTGCTTCGTCATCCCCAAGACATCTTGACAGGGAACCATCCGGGTTTCGATAATACAGCATACCATGAAGCATGAAGAAATTCTGCAGGGTTTTGAGACTGACCTTTCCTTGGGGGAGTGAGCTGTTGAGCTCTTGAATGATCGGAGTTCGCCAATCGTCAGTCTTGGTGTCTTTGTATTATGATAGCCATGTCGATTCTATGGTTCTCGTCTTTACTGTCAGGGTTTCTTCCAAACCTTCGAACTTCAATTTGGAATCCAGTGTTGCTAGACAATCGGCGTGTTTGTTGTTGCTGCGACCGAAATGGGTTATGGTTGCATCATCAAAATAGTTTAGTAACCTTTGTGCTTCTGATCGGTACGGAGCTAGCGTTACTTCCTTCAGTGCGTATACCCCATTCATCCGATTTACCGGAACTTGGAGTCACCTCTTATCTCCCGGACGCGTGACTCCTGCTTGCTTGGCTATTGACAGTCCTATGAGGAAGGCTTCATACTCTGCTGAGTTGTTGGTGCATTCGAAGTCCAGCTTGAAGGAGTGTGAGAATACTTCCCCAGTTGGAGATACTAATACCACGCCCGCTCCTCCAGTATTACTACTAGGGGTAGCAGATCCATCAAAATACAAGAGCCACACTTCTTCTTCCAAAACAGAGATGTCTGGAAATTCTCCAGGAAGATCCTCGTGGAGCCCTGTAGTGCTTTCTCCAGGGAATGCTGATAGTAAGTCCATGTTGCTTGACCCTTGATAGCTCTAGGTGACGTACATGTTATGTCCAACTCTGACATTTGGAGAAGCCACTTGCCTGTCCTTCCCGTCAAGACCGGTTTTGAAAGTAAAAACTTTGCAGGATCAGATTTAGACACGAGTATCACCTTGTTGGATAATAGGTAATGTCTAAATTTCTGAATGGAATGGATCAAAGCTAAACATGCTTTCTCCGCTTTGGGATATCTGAGTTCAGCATCTCTTAATATTCGGATGAAATAGTATATGGGACGTTCGATTCCCTCATCGTCTTCCTGAGCGAGTAGAGCCCCTACGGCGGTGTCACTGAAGGCAGTGTAGAGACACGGCGGCTTCCCTTGTACAGGAGACTTCATGATGGCTGGAGATGATAGTATTCGTTGAATCTTTCGAAAAGCTTCCTACTGGGTTGTAGTCCAAACGGCTGGCTCCTTTCTTCGATAAAGGGGTGAATGAGGCGATAAGTTGGGATAGACCCGGGTATAAAACGTCGAATGTAGTTCACCTTGCCCATGAAACTCGGAGCTCCTTCACAGTTCGGGAGGCGGCATTGTGAGGATAGCTCGAGTCTTGGACGGGTGTACCTTTATTCCTTCGCAAATCACTTGGAATCCCGAGAAATTTACCTCAAGAGACACCGAAAGCGCATTTCAAAGGATTCATCTTCAACTTGTATTCTCGACACCTCTCAAACACTTGCCGTAAGACGTTGGTGTGATCTGGTCGATCCTTTGACTTGACCACGATATCATCCACATAGTCTTCTACTTGTTTATGCATCATTTCGTGGAAGATTGCCGTCATAGCACGTTGATACGTTGCCCCGGCGTTCTTTAAACCGAATGGCATAACAGTATAGTAAAAATTGCCAAGAGGGGTTCGGAAGGTCAAGTCTTACTTGCATCGTGCTCATACATCCTTATCTCGATTGTAGCCGCTGTAACCATCCATGAAGGAGAACATGTCGTGTCCGCTAGTGGCGTCTACTAACATGTCGATGTTAGGCAGAGGAAAGTCGTCCTTGGGGCAGCACTTGTTCAAGTCTCTGAAATCCACACAGCACCGGATCTGTCTGTTTTTCTTCTTTACTGGGATTACATTAGATAACCATGTCGGATGATGAATAGGTCTGATGAAGCCAGCATCTAGCAACTTTTGAATTTCGTTCTTGATTTGTTCTTCCACTTCGTGTCTAAATTTCCTCGGAGATTGCTTGATTGGCTTGGATCCAGGTATGACATGTAAGTGGTGAGTGATCAATTTTTCGTCTAGACTAGGCATTTCCTCGTATGTCCAGGAAAACACATCTTGGTACTCCTTGAGTAGTTGGACAAGATTCGCACGTTCATCTACGGACAGAGTCGAACTGATAGAGACAGGCCTGGGAAATTCTTCATTCCCGATGTTAACAGTCTCGAGCTCGTCGGTTGTGGAGCTGGTGCCATCTTGTAGCTGTCGCGGAGCGTCCAATACCTCCTCTTGTGTTTCGTCGTTCTTGCAGCATTCAATTGGTCGGAGAGACTGGGTGCCAGTCTCTCCTGCTAATTGCTAACAGCGACACCGGTATATTGTCTTCCCCTTGTGATCACGGTTTGCCTCGAAAGTGCGTTCCCTTTTGGTGTGAGCATGGGTTGAAGCTTCACCGGATAAAGATGGACGCCTCGTCGGAAAAGGTGTTTCGTGGTGCTTAGCCCCCAGTGATGCAAGTCGGTCTTTTTCCTGGATTGAAGCCCACGTGGGTAGTGGGGTGCACAGGACTTTGTCTGACCTTCCCTGCG
Organism: Papaver armeniacum; assembly: GCA_023531295.1. NCBI lineage: Eukaryota > Viridiplantae > Streptophyta > Magnoliopsida > Ranunculales > Papaveraceae > Papaver > Papaver armeniacum. The sequence goes on along the minus strand of JAJJWW010002148.1, from coordinate 139,314 downwards.
GAGTTTATTTCGGTTCGAACAGTTCCACTCCGCATATTGGTGCGTACGGAGACAATGATGCAGGAATACGGATGACTTCCTCATTTATCATGGTCTTCAGGCACTGGTGATATGTTGAAGGGATGACCTTATTGTCATGAAGCCACGGTCTCCCTAGTATCATATGGTAGTCCGTCTCTTTTTCTATGACTTCAAATTTCACTTTTGACTGAACGGGTCCTACTGATAAATTTGACATACCCGTATGTGCTAGTCTGGTTTCCTTCGAAGTCCGTCATTATGGAGGGCTGCCGTACAAGCTTGCATGGGCTAACCTTGGCTGTCCTGGGAGTCTTGAGAGTGATCACATTCGAAGATGCTCATGTGTCGATGAGGGCCCTTCTGAACTCTGAATCCTTGATGCGTGCAGTAACATGTAGGGCCCGATTGTGACCTTCCTCTGCCATCATGTCGTCTTCTGTAAATATAACATTATTTACAGATATTTCCGATCTTTGTTAGGACTTACGGACGAGAAGGAGTCAGTGTACGTCCGTAGCTATTTTATTAATTGCAAAGAAACGTCTCGCCTCGTTGATTCTACGAAAGGTGCAAGTGTTCACACAATCTTTCCACTAGAGATGCCGCTTCCGATCCACTGGTCTCTCGGTTCGTAGTAGTAAACCGTTGATCTCGAGGGGAATTAGTCCCGGTGTAAAGGTCTCCTAACGCTCATCTCGATGTCATCTTGATGAGGAGATCAAGTATGTCGTTTATCGCTTCTTTGATTAGCTCCATGTTCTTCGTGTGAATCTCCTGTACCCGTGCTAGTTCGCTTAATGTTGGAAATCTCCTGATCATGCCGTCAGATACACCGTTAGGAGGAGGGGTATCTCTGTTGGAGGAAACATCAGGATTTGATACTGTGGAGGCGGTCCTAATACCAACCATCTCGAAATTGATTGAATGGTATTGAAGAAATTGACTTTACAACCGAGAGATTAACCTCCCGCTGTGGTCGCCAATTGTTTATGGGTGAAAACTATTTCTGCACGGTTTTGGTAATTTGAGGTGTGTGGATGAGAAATGAGTCTAAACCTTAAACAAATGCACTACACGGGAGTGCTTGTAGATTCGAGAAATCAATCTGCAAATCCGGCCTAAACCAAGAAATGGTCGTTCCCGGACTTGTTTCGGTCACAAAGTGAAGGAGATGGGCTTGATCTTAAGGAGGGAAGCGAAGAAGGTGTTGAGATTGTGAAGGTGTTGGCTATGTATGACTTGTATCAGAAAACTGAAGTGGCTTGCAGGATGTAAGCTATCAGTTCCGGTGTTTGAATACGATGGTATCAACACTTTCCTCTGTTGTTTGGACTTGTTCTTGTGTTTTTGGAAATAGGGAGGAGCACCTATTTATACAAGTCATTTGAGCCTTATTCACGTCTCTCGTGGGAAGTGGAGGAAGTGAAGTGATGGGGTAGTGGAGTTGTGTGTTGGTGTTACACGACCAGTCTTGCCCACTTCTCTTGTCATCTCTAACCGTCCATGACTTCCTGACACGTTCTTGTGATGGCGCGTTGCACGCTGCATGCTGTAAACCGCCATACCAATACCCCAGTATGTATCCCCTAGTTTGTGACATGATTGATGTCTCGAGTGTGTGGATCGTGGGACCCACAGAAAGTAGCATGTAATGCTAGATTAAATAACTAAGTTATTTAGGAAGTCGATACTTGTGAAGTATCGTGTGTATTCTATGCGGAGTGCGCATCATGATGTGGTAAAGTGACGGGTGGTGATCACCATGACGCCTCACTGATCAATTAACTCCTGACCAGGGTTGTATAACCAAGCCGGTGAAGTTGGACGGACGAGATGATCTTTGAGACACTCATCTGCGACCGTTGATGGAAATAGGGTTTTTGAAGAGGTGCGCAAGCATCACTCTTCAGCTTGGTCGAATCCAAGCTTGGGATACAATTTTGACAGGGCCGATCGTGCATGTGTGTAGACGACATGACAGTGTAGACTCCCATACCTCATTGTCTCGTGAAAGTGTGATATGGGCCACTCAATTTATCCGGTGAAGTTGAGTGGTCGAGATCAATTTGCAACAGAAACCTGGTGCCGCAAAAGTCGCGCATCATGCCCACTTCGGGCGCGCGTTTCAAGACGACCAATCTTGGTCGGTCTTGTTCGATTAGTCTGGTATACAGACAGCGAGCTGGTATACACGTCCTTATCTCAATATCCCATAGAAACGTGATCTAAGCCACTCAACTTGTCCGGCAAAGTTGAGTGGTCGAGATTAGTTTGTAATCGGGAGGTGCGACCATGCCTAGTTCGGGCGTGCGAATCGAGGCAACCAGGCTTGATATGCCTTGGCCGATCGGGTGTGGAGATAGATGGGCCCACGCTGGTCATGTTGATGCGCACCAGACCTGCTTAGTCTAATCCTGGACCCTTCATTCGTGCAGGAGAAGATGGACGCTCGTGATTATTCAAACCTTAATTGGGGTTTCACCGGTCGTGCGTCATGCCTTGTTTGGGCGCACGAACTGGAACGACCAACTATAGTTGGTCCTGACCGATCGGTCATGTATGTAGGCGGGCCCACGGTGTTTGTGTTGACATGTTCTGGGCTCTTTGAATCTACATCTACACCCTCAATCTATGCCTGCGAAGATGGATGGTTGAGACTGTTTTTGCGATACATGTAATGTGCCGCAAACCCTAATTTAAGGTTTTTTGTCCATACAGCTGTGGTTTGGACGGTTTGGCAAACTATGCCACCCTTTTGGGGAGACCGACCATGCGGGGCCCGAGTTGGGTCGGTAGTGAATATTCCAATACCTGCTTGGGGTCATGGATTCAATCTAAGCCATCCAATCATGCTGGTGAAGTTGGATGGTCGTGATCGTTTTCTGAGACTGATATGGCCAGTTCAGGTTCAAACATGCTCAATCGGGCTAGTATAACACACGGAGAGTCGTAGCATGTATAGGTATTTTGTACATGCTTCATTATTAATGCTTGGAGATTCGTGTTGATCTGCTGAGAACAACACTCAGTCGTCATGCCACACCGGTAATGAGTACAGGAAAATACGAGGCTGGTCATGCATTAATTAATAATGTTGTAAATTCACATGGTATATGGGATTGTTGCTACATGCTCCATCCTGGATGAATTTTGTGTATTTTATTCACAGAATACTGGGATTGTTGCAACATACTCTATTCTAGGTGAATTAGTAAAGTGAAGAAGTATTCATCACTTATTAATGGATTTATCTTTTGCAAGATGTCAGCGCATAATTTTGGCCTTTACAATTTTAACCTTAAGTGAAAATCCACCATCAACAGCGGCGAAGTATCAATAAGATTCTAAGAAAAGGTCTAGGAATATTGTGGAAAAGGGTGAAATAAGTGAACGGGATATGAAGAAAAAAGGACCGATGTTACGCTCGCAACCAACCCCACCTACTCCATCGGAACCTAGCCAACCAATTCAACGAGACGTGAAGCTTAAGGATCCAATATGACGCATACAAGAAAGAAGTCGACCAATTGATGATACATCAACTTTTGTTGATAGAAGGTACTTGGATGAGCTACCTCCATATATTAGAAAGTACGTCATATCCACCGATGACGTCCCTCCGGATGGTAATTGCGGATTCCACGTTGTCGTACAACAACTAGGGCCTTTCACCGAAGGTACGAAGCTGTATAATGATAATCAAATCACTTATGTCCGGCAAAGGTTGTTGATGAAGCTAAAGGACAACCCGGAATTTTACAAGCCAATGTTGTCCGATGGGGATGCTAGTCTCAATGTGCAGTTTGTTAGGTATCAAAGGCGTCTCCACGGGGGGATCCAATCACAAGGGATCATTGGATGGGCATGCCGATATGTGGGCACTTAATCGCCGAAGCATTCAATTGCGTGGTTCACTATTTCTCAAAAGGTGTTAGTTTCACATACACTCCGAAAACAAAAATATGTGTCGAGCAACTTAAACGTAGGAGAGTGGTGATTGCGCTTGTTAACAACAACCATTTTATAGGCCTCTGGTTAGAAGACGATTGTCCACTGCCTCCGATATGCGGAAACTCTTATTGGCATGGATTTAACCCCGACATAATGTTGGGATGGTGCATTATGTACGAGCATAACATGGTGATGTGGAAAACTTTGAAGGATTCGGAAAAAATCATACACGAGGGTGCAGTTTCCCTTGCGGATAATTAAATGTACCATTAATTAAACTAAGTATGCTTTGAACATCAACATAAGAATCAAAGATTGTGTTTTTTGGAATTAGGTTTTATTTTTGGGTTATGCTTTGAACATTTTCATAAGAATAAGAGAGACCGTTATTTTGGAACTTTTTTTCTTTCATATTGGAACTTAATTACATGACATCGCCGAACAGTGAGACATCAAGACTTAAGTTCGGTTAGGAAATGAAATTAGAGGACATTGCCGAACTAAAACTAAAGCTACATAACATTTAATATCCGAAACGCGTTATGAAAAATTCTTTAAGGAGGCGGAAATGATATTCATATTTGAAATCCTTTCTCTTCCATCTTCGCCATTCGTTTTTTGATGTTAAAATGATTTCGGAGAATCCTTCACCCCTAAGTCGATACCGCCTTACAATACGAAATAAATCCATAAATTCCACAACTCTAGCTCTAATCTTTTCGAATCGAATGAACAAAGCTATATGATCACGGTTATGAAGGTTTGTTGTGTCGGAACAGAATTTCTCATGAATTTCCCCCCAATAACTTTGACTCATAATACCATTCATTCTTCGTTCTTCACCCCTCTTTGGATAGTATAGTATGTAGTTTTACGCAAAGAGATAGATCTTCATCTAGAGTAAATTTAGGAGTAGTGGCTGCCATTTTTAGAAGATTTTGAGACAAAATGTTAACTATGAGACACATATTTATACCACTGAGTTCTATAACGGCTATAAAAATAGTCGTTACTTGAAATTAGGGTCATTCAAATTTCAAAATGCATAGTTCGGTTACATAAGAAATGCATCGAGAAAACCAAACTCAAAGGTTCGGTTGGTTCTGTAAATCCAAGGTAACCGAACAGTGAAAACCACCAAACTGCAAAGTTACAGTGTAATGTTCGGTTACCTGCAATATAATACCAGGTAACCGAACATTACACTGTAACTTTTGAAATTTGTGGTTTGCACTGTTCGGTTAGATTGCAAAATCAGCGAACCAACCGAACTTGTGGACCACCAAGTTCGGTTACCTGCAAAATAATACCATGTAACCGAACATTACACTGTAACTTTTGAAATTTTCTTGTTATGAGTTCGGTTAGATTGCAAAATCAGCGAACCAACCGAACATGTGGACCACCAAGTTCGGTTACCTGCAAAATAATACCAGGTAACCGAACATTACACTGTAACTTTTGAAATTTTCTTGTTATGAGTTCGGTTAGATTGCAAAATCAGCGAACCAACCGAACATGTGGACCACCATGTTCGGCTACCTGCAAAATAATACCAGGTAACCGAACATTACACTGTAACTTTTGAAATTTTGTTGTTGTTAGTTCGGTTAGATTGCCTTTTCTGCAGGTAACCGAACATTGTAGTTCGGTTGCCTGAAAAAAATTGCAGGTAACTGAATACAGCTCTGTAACTTCTGATTTTTTTGGGTAGCTGAGTTTGGTTAGATTTTAAATTTGAGAACAAACCGAACTTAAGAACATCAGAGTTCGGTTGTTTACGAGATTTAGTCTATTAACCGAACTACCTAATTGTTACTTAAAAATTTTAATGTAATGAAACACTTTACCGTCAAATAGCCAAACTAATCCCTTAAAACACAAATTAAAAACCAAATTATGAAATTCATTTACTAATCCACATAACTAAATGTTGGAAGCACACGAACATAAGGAAACAAACTACCAAATCCATGAATAAAAAAAGTATTCCAAATATAAGGAACCAAACTACCAAATCCGCAATAAAAAAAGTCTTCCAAACATAAGAAACCAAAGTACAAATTGTTGCAATCACTCATTTACCACGACCACTACGAGAAACTTTTCTACTCTTGCGTTTAGGAGCTTTAGGTCATCCTTCGTCACTAGGAGTGTCATCTCCACTGCTTTGTTGTTCAACCATCCGACTTGAACCTTCCCCTTCTCGGCGACTCCTCTTCGACGGCATGGTCTGTCTTGGATCAACCTGGCTTGTATCGACAAGGTTGGGATTAAAAACATTAGTTATTTGGTTGTAGAGGTCTGTTTGTTCTCGAGTATCCATCGACTCTCCACTCCGGATTTTTGCCATCATTTTCTTCAACAATTTAGCACTTGCCTTCACCTTTTCTCATCAAAAACATAAGTGACTATTATTTTTCAATACTTCATAACATTTTGAAAAACAAAAAATAAGAGTAAATTTTTTACCGCCGAATTCCACAATATCAAGGCCTCATCACCACACATAGGGGTATGCTTCATAATTTTCTGAGCCTCTTTCTCCACTGCCTTCGCTTTTGTTTTCTCAGCACGGTCTTGTTGGACACTGTTTATTACACGAGGATGAGAAAAATGTTCATACCATTCCATATATCCCTCGTCAGTGGCATTTGGCTCATCAAACGAATCTTGTAATTCTTCAGCTGGAACAAGATAATCCACAAAATTCTTCCAGTGGTCCACTGATGGAGCATGATCGTATTTGGGGGTGAAATTCATCTCGGTGTTCTTAGTTCCCTGCTTCTTCACCTTGAAGTTGAAGTTTTCCACTTGTGGGACACTTTGGACACAAGAAACTTGTCTTAATACTCTTCGAGGATTATAGATTGTACAACCTCCAGGATGAAACAAAAGTCCATTATACGCCGCAACAGGTGAGAAATCAATAACCTCAACATCCTCCTCGTCTTCATCTGATGGAATGGTGTAAGGATGGAAAACCACATCTTCCACTGTTAACTTATCCAATGTCTCCCTCAACTCTAACACCTTTTTTTTCTTATTCTTTTCCCGTGAGTTCAAAAATTCATATTTACCAGCTGTAGGCTTCCCATAAGGCCAAGGAGTGTGAGCATGAGACAATTGCAGTTTAGGGAAGTGGTCGTACACCCAAACCTATAAGAAGAGGCAACAAATAATACATTCGCAATATGATTAGTAACAATACACATTCATTCACTTATATATTGAAACACACAAACGATAATTTAACGGGGTACTTGAACAAGGGTGTATAAGCCTCCAAAATATAGACTCTTAATCCTCGAAGCTTTTCTGAGTTCCTCTTGAACGAATGAAAGAACCGCAATGCCCCAAAAGTAGTTGTTCACCTCATTCAGGGGGTCCAATAGCTGGAGGTAATGAGCATTTACCACGTGACCTGAACTGTCGGGGAAGAAAATGGTTCCTAGTTGATATAACAAATAAGCAGTCACATGGTGCTTAATCTTCTCCTCTGTCATCACCAACTTTCCTCGAGCAACCAATTCTTTGGTCCCTGAAAACTCATCAAACAAGGTTTTGAGATTGATATTTTTCAACTTCTTCTTGTACGTGCGGTCTTCCTCAAACTCATTATACTCATCACCTTCCTTAGGCTCTTTGTTAGCTCGTCTACACATTGTGCCTTTTTATCGCTCCATCCTAGACACCTTTCGACTAGCTTTTCAAGAAGTTCATAACTCATTGACGGATCGTAGCCATCTCGAACACTTGTTCCTGTAATTGGTAGGGCTGTGATTCTAAAACAATCATCCGGAGTTATTGCCATCTCACCAAAAGGTAGATGAAAGGTATCCGTCTCTGGATAAGACCTCTCGGCAAATGCAGTAACAGTGACAACATCAAATTTTTGGTGCACATGTTGTATCCCGTTCCATAGTACACAGTCAAATACCGCCAAGCAGACCTCATCACACTCATTTTCTATATTCCATATCTTGTTCTTTTGACGTTTCAAAACACGAACAACATTATTATGATCCTACAAAAGCAACATCATATCTTATATTCTAATATATAGAAAAGAACAATATATGTCAAAATATAATAAAATGACTGAGAAATCTTGATGGTTAAGATTGAACCATACCTTTGTCGCAAAGATCTTGGCAGCCTATCAATACCTCCTCTCCATCTCTTGGAGTACCATAAGTTGGCATCTTTGTCGTCAAACACAAATTTTTATCAGGAATGTATGAATATCTAGCACAAGGCTTTTTAGACATCTTTCTAGGTTTCTTTCGCACTATTTCTACTTGTGCCTCTTGATCTTCCTCTTCATCCAAGTCCTCCTTTGATTCATCATCATCCTTATCTCCATCTTCCTCATCTTTGTCACCCTCATTTCCTCCTCCGTCAGGTGGTTGAACATCATCATTGTCACCCTCATTTCCTCCTCCTTCAACTGGTTTACCATCATTGGCACCCTCATTTCCTCCTCCTTCAGCTGGTGCACCATCATTGGCACCCTCATTTCCTACTCCTTCAGATGGTTCACCTTCTCCACCTTGATGATGTTCTTGATTGCCCATCTCTTCCACGATCTCTTTATTAACTTGTTGGATTACGTTGTCAACATTATCTCTATTAACACCATCTTGGATCACAACACCCGGTAATGGCCCACCTCTATACTTAGCATTTTTGGTTCCACGGTGACCGGCATCACAATGTACTTTGCCTCGAGGCGTGGGAGTTCTAAGATCTTTCAGTAAAGGTTTGTTTGATTTTTTGCCTCTTCCACTAATCAAGAAAACAAAAGATATTAGCTTAACCGCTAAATGATTCACTAAATCGGATGCAACATAAGGGTTCTCAGCGTAAGGTTTGGTTAATAGCAAAAGTTCACGAAAAATAAGTCAACTCTAATTTTGTGTTCCATAGTATAGTTCGGTTACCAAAGATTTTTTGAGAACAAACCGAACTCAACATTGGTAAATGTTAATGAAGAGTTCGGTTTGTCAAGGTTTTTTGCGAACAAACCGAACTCAACATGTTTGCAACTACTGAAGAGTTCGGTTTGTCAAGATTTTTTGTCAAGAGTTCGGTTACATTTTTTTTTTCGGTAAAGTTCGGTTACTGAATAGTTTTAGATTTTTATGCGAAAAAACCGAACACAATAGCACAGTTCGGTTACATAAAAACTCAAATTAGCGGGCAAAATAGCAGAGTTCGGTTACATGTGAAAAAACAAATTGTTGTAAAATTTGTTAAGTTCGGTTAGAAAAAAAATTTAGGCTTCTTTGCGAATGAACCGAACTGGCAGTTCGGTGACCTAGTTTTGAATCCTAGAGAACCGAACTGTTCTTCGTGATCTTCCTTTCAGGAAGTTCGGTTAACAAAATAGGATTTTTTAGAAACTTGTCCTAACCGAACTATGCACTGTAACATCCATTTGAACCCTATTTTGATGATTTCTATTCAATTAAACGAATCAAAATCAAATTAAAAGTAATGGGTTTGTTGCAAAATACCTGCGAATCGGTCCCATGGCAGAATCAGGCTTCAGCAAGCGTCTATTATACTGGATTATGGCTTCACTTAGTTATTCCACTTCTTTATAAATCTCAAAATCACTTGGCTGATTTTCTAGATGTCCCAATCGAGGACCTTCTCCTTGAAGTCTTTTGGTTTGCTTTCGAAGAACCATTCTTATAGTCGATTGATTAATCGACGATGAAAATTTTATGAATCGACGATTAATCGATGAAGACGATGTTGAAATGGGGAAGAAGAGAAGAACAAGAGGGAGAACAGTTTTCTCCTCAAAACTGTTTTTTTTTTTCTTCGTGCTGGTAGGTTTAGGTTTTGTTTTAGATTAAGTTATAGGCAGTTATTAGGTTAGGGTTTATTTTAATTAGGGTAATGGGTAAATTAGTAATCTCATGATTTTTAGGACATCCCTTAACATTGTAGGGTAGGGGGCCTTATAAAACAATGGTCCCCCAAAAAAAGGCTGGTCCCCAAAAAACGGTTCTATATAAAGGACAACTACACTATGTAATGGGTTGGATCAACTAATGAGATGTTATACCATTTCCCCTTTTTTCTTTGTCTCTTCTACTATTTCCCTGCAAAACGTTATCAAGCACGAGCTCTAGCCCTGCCGTAAAAGAGTGAATTTTTTTATTTCTTCTGATTATCATCCAATCAGTGAATACCTTTGTTTATCAATTAAATACGATAAAGTTAGGAGCTTGGCCCATCTCAAGGAATCGTCATCTCTGTTGGGTTTTTTCACTCGCAAAGATTGTACTGTGTATGTAATCGCCTATTCGCGGAAATGTGTGAGGGGAAATTTGTCGGGGATCCGTCCGTTAACTTTTCAAGGAGAAAGAAAATCTGTTGAACGAGAAAAAAAAAACCGTCTGTTGATGATCCAGCCTGTCCGCCTGAATCTTTGAAAATCTGGAAGTAAATGGCCGGACCGAACCAGTCCAGGCAGCTGCCCAACCCGGTCCGGTCCATCCCAACCCGATACGGTCCTCCCGGTCCGGTTCTGTTCTGACCCTGTTCTGGTCCACCCGTTTCGGCCTGTTCTGACCCCATTCCGACTGTGGCCTGTTCTAACCTTGGGATGTGCGCGACTGAGGTTGTTCTGGTTCTCCTTATATAGGGTGGGAACCAATATATGAGGTATGTAACTAATGTAATGTGGTTTGTTATTACATTGAATACATGTTGGGCTTATTTATTACTTTTTAGAACATGCGTAGTTCTATTTTTTTTTCTTAAGATAAGTCCATAAACGGTTAATTTAAATTATGAGTGCTGATCTAGATCATTAAGAATTTCAGTCTTAATGTTATTTAGTTTTCTTGAATATGATATTGGATATAGTTGATTGTTCAATCAATTGTACCAACTCGATTCCAATGTATTCATTTGAGGTTTAGAAGTACTTGAACACCATTATTGCGTACATGATATTTTGTCCCCAAATTTGAATGTTCCTTGGGATGTAATCCACTTGCTCGACTATTAAAGAGTCGGTTGTTTCAAAAGATACGTTGCAAATAAAATCACATGAATTCTAATTTTTGTGGAAGAACTCACAAAAATTTATATGAATCAACAAATTTCCATTTCTCTACTTCTTCCATGATACTAACGAACTAGTATATGTTGAAGTATGACAACAAGAGAACTATCTTTAGTAATCTATTCAAACCGAAGTAAGTGGTTGACATATTCTCTTGGCCTGTTGAGATAAAGGAATTTCTCAAATTAAGCTAAATGTATCAAAAGTTGAAAATGGAAAGAACCCCGAAGTAATGAGTGTTAGACATACAGACTCATATAAAGCATGTGAAAAGGGAAATATATCATGAGATGAATATGGGATGAAGATAAGGTATAATTCTAGCTCTCACAAAAGAGTCGGGAATGAATCTTCTTATCGGTTTTGGTACAAGCAATACAATGCAAGTACCATAGTAGCAACCAATTTCCATGGAAACGTCATACTTTAGACATCAACTTTATTGACAAAAAGAAGTTTGACGGTCCAATTGACTATTTAATTGAACTAGATCCAATGTCTGCGCTTATGGAATGAAAAGAACATCATTCCCACGAGACATAAGTTCTCTAAAGCACTTGAGATATACCCGGATGAAACTAACATATATTAACTCTAAAGTAATTGAGTTGAATCCGATTTTTTTGTTACGTAATAAGGCCACACCACTTATTAAATCACTCAAGACTCAATGTCTAACTGATAGTGGTCTTTTCTCCTACTAATTTAAGGAATATACACTAGTTGTTGAACAAATTCCTTATAATGTGACTACAATGATTGGATCATCGAGCGAAGAACTGCTCAAAATTTGTTTTCAAGATAGAACAAAGACGTCACAAAATCTCCACATGTAACGAGAAATAATCACACCTTGTTAAATTACAAAGAAACCTATGCAAATGAATATCATGCGGAAACTCAAAGTGATGACAATGTAATTGATTGCATCTTTTATAACCTTTAATGAATGTGGAAGGAAGCATATTCTTAGAGAGATTCATGAGTCAATTTGGTGAAATGTAAATCACTAGTATTTGAATTATTGAATCCATATTGACCCCGACAATGAAATATTGGGTATTGAGTCATACAGACTTTGGCATAACCATGAATCCACTTTGGTTGTGACATGATGATCGTTTTGAAAGTACTCATACGTACATCATTTTATTGGAGTGAACGAGACCACGGGAAAAAGATTGACAAAATGCGAAGTGACAACATATCTTTCAATAAGTGTTTTCTAAAGTGCTATATGCAAAACCCTCTTCCCAATATGCTTTTACGTAAGATAGCATATCACTCATTCTACAAAGTCTTCAGTAAAATAGGATCGAGACCATCCTAATATGCAAATGGTAAACAATCCATATTACAAAGAAAACAAGGTTATATTTAGAAACATATCCATGTAGAATGCCGACCATAAAAGTACTTATGGCTATGGTGGATGTTTCAACACTTTGGACTAGTTATAGTTCCCAAGAAATTTGCGTTTGGAAAACTACTAGCACAAATTTTACATGTAAAGGCTCACCACCCCTTGAAAATGCTATCTAGTGCACATCAAAATGACTTGATGGTTATTGCATATTTAAGAGGATGAATGCAGAGCATCCTATATCTCATGGTCTCGCAAAGGCTATCATCAATGGTTACAGATGATGTCTAAGGAATAGGTTATGCGTACCAACCTACCTTTTATTGCTTTGAGGATATGCAATATTACACGCATCTTTACTTAATTCGTTTTAGAGCCCAATATTATTCAACCTTTTATGCGTACCAGTTCGTTACTGGATTGAAGCCTGACATTCATTTTCTTACGCATTTTTGGTTGCACTATATATGTGCCATTTCGACCCCACATCGTACTATGACGGGTCTTTAAAACTGTTAAGTAGTTATGTTGGAAATGAGTTCCCAACAATTATCTAGATTTTAAAAACCTTTGGCAGGAGATCTCTTACCGCTAGATTTGCGGGTTGTCATTTTAATGAGACAGTCTTCCCGTTGTTAAGGGGAGATAAGAAAACGTATTTTCTAAGGGAACGATAGGAATTGTCATGGTGTGTTCCAACTGTGTCTCATATTGATTCTTGTACTCCACAAATGTAAATATTGTGAAGTAATAAAGTCTAATCAATTTTCAGAATGTACACTGATGTCGCTAAAGTGACAAGATCACACATACTAGATGCAAATGTTCCTGCAAGGTTAGAAATCCTCAGTATGGGGTACACCATTGACTAAGGTGTTACAAGTACATTTGGTGGAAGTGTAGTTGAGGTCGTGGCTCCATAAAGGAAGATGGAGAGACCACCAAGTTCGATCAGTTCTCACCTAGAAAGGAAGTAGATGAGTAGGCACAACCTAATTTGTATCATTAATGAAATCATCTCATTTGATTGTCTCTGACTATGTCCATGAATCAATACTGGAGGACGCTCCGGAGTTTTAAATGATTCTAGAGAACAATGAAATCCTGACGGATTATGAGAATGCACATGAGTCAATGGAAAGATCATGCATGCACAATGATGATATAATCCATAAATAGTTGTTCCATAAGTAGAGCACAATGAGATCGAACCATGCTTTATTTTGATTAATTTCAAATAAATAGCATATTTGGCCTACGCAATCCAGGTAGAACTTAGTTCTTTGACAAATATACGGGTATTTGGTGTGGTAGTGCTAACCAACCTAGTATAAAGCCTGTGGGACATACATGATTAATTTGTCACAAAGCATAATGAGAAGAAAGCAGTCTTAAAGTATAAAGACTCGCCTTGTGGCACGAGGCTTCTCACAAAAATCCCTGGATATTGTTCTCTTGTAATGAACTCTATAGTGTTCCGCTACTTAGTTAGCTTGGTAATTTCAAAAAGACTTGAAATGCAGCGTATGTATGTGGTTGTTACGTATGTCTGAAAGAATCAATAGATAGAAGATATTTGCAAAAGTGCATGATGGCCTTTTGCTTCCCAAGTCGAATGACTCTAAACCACGGAGTGTGTTTGCAGTTACACTGGTGTTTATGGGTGAAAACTACTCCTGCTGGATTTGGTAATTTGGGGTGTGTGGATGAGGAATGAATCTAAACCCCTAAACAAATGCACTGCGCGGTGAGTGCTTGTAGATTCGGAAGTCAATCTGTGCAAGTCCGGCCTAAACCAAGAAATGGCCGTTCGCACTTGTTTCGGTTACAAAGTGAAGGAGATGGGGTTGATCTTAGGGGGAAGCGAAGAAGGTGTTGAGATTGTGAAGGTGTTGGCTATGAATGACTTATAACAGAAAGATAAGCAGGCTTACGATTGATGCAAGCGGAGCTCTGGGTGTTGGAATACGTTTTTGTATTAACACTTGCCTCTGTTGTTTTTTCCTTCTGTTTTTGAAATAGGGCGGAGAACCTATTTATACAAGTCATTGAGCCTTATTCACGTCTTTCGTGGGAAGTGGAGGAAGTGGAGTGATGGAGTAGTGGAGTTGTGCGTCGGTGCCACACGACCAGTCTTGCCCACTTCTCCTGTTCATCTCTTACCGTCCATGACTTCCCAACACGTTCTTGTGATGGCACGTTGCACGCTGCACGCTGTAAACCGCCAGACCAATACCCCAGTATGTATTCCCCAGTTTGTGACATGATTGATGTCTGGAACGTGTGGATCGTGGATCCACGATAGGTAGCATGTAATACTAATTTGAATAACTGCGTTATTCAGGAAGTTGATACTTGTGAAGTATCGTGTGTATTTTATGCAGGTGCTGCATCATGGTGTGGTAAAGTGATGGGTGGTGACGCCTCACTGACCAATTAACTCCTGACCAGAGGTTGTATAACCAAGTCGGTGTAGTTGGACGGATGAGATGATCTTTGAGACACTCATCTGCGACCGTTTAATGAAATTAGGGTTTTGAGAGGTGCGCAGGCATCACTCTTCAGCTTGGTCGAAACCAAGCATGGGATACAACTTTAGCCAGGCCGACCATACATGCGTGTAGACGGCATGATGGTGTAGGCGCCTATACCCTATTACCTCACGAAAGTATGATCTGGGTCACTCAATTCATCCCAGGTGAAGTTGAGTGGTCGAGATCGATTTGTGACAAAACCAAGATCGCAAGAGCCGCACGTCACGCCCACTTCAAGCATAAGTTCCAAGACGACCAATCTTGGTCGGTCTTGGTCGATTGACCTGGTGTGAAGGTGGTAGGCTGGTGTTCACGCCTATACCTGAATATCCCATAAAAACGTGATCTGAGCCATCCAATCGTCCCGTGGCGAAGTTGAGCGGTCGAGATCGGTTGTGTTTTGGGAGGTGTGACCACGCTAGTTTAGGCGTGCGTTTTGGATTAACCGGGCATGATATGCCTTGGCCGATCGGGTGAGGGAATAGATGGGTCCACGGTGGTCATGCTTTGGTATGACCAGACACCTTAATCTAATCTTGGACCCTCCATTAGTGCCGAGACGATGGACGCTCGTGATGCTCAAAAACCTAATTCTGGGATTTCAAAGCCGTGCGTCACCCCTTGTTTGGGCGCACGAATTTGTTACGACCAAGCATGGTTGGTCTTGACCGGTTGGTCAAGTGTGTAGGCGGGCCCTCGGTGATTGTGTTGACATGCTCCGGACCCTTTGAGTTTACATCTACACCCTCCATCTATACCTGCGGAGATGGATGGTTGAGACTGTTTTGCGACACATGTAATATGCCGCGAACCCTAATTTAGGGTTTTCCGTCCATACTGTTTGGTACGAACGTTTTTTGGCAAGCTAGGCCAATGGCCGACCATGCGGGGTCGGCAGTGGGTATTCCATACCCGCTTGGGGGTGATGGAATTGATCCGGGTCATCCAATCATACTTGTGGAGTTGGATGATCAAGCGATCATATCCGGATCGATACTGGTCGGTCGGATGCTCAATCGGGCTAGTATAACAAACCGAGAGGGGCTCAATCGGGCTAGTATAACACACCGAGAGTCATCCTGTACGGGCATTTCGTACATGGTTTCATTATAATGCTTGGAGGTTCATGTTGCTCTGTAAGAGTAACACTCAGTCATCATGCCGTACTGATAATGAGTACAGGAAATACAAGGCTGATTGCGCATTAATTAATAATGCTAGAAATTCACAGGGTATATGGGATTGTTGCTACATGCTCCAACCTGGATGAATTTCGTGTATTCATAGAATGTGATTGTTGCCACATGCTCCATTCTAGGTGAATAAAGTGAGGGAGTATCCAACACTTATTAATGGCTTTATCTTTTACAAGATGTCACGCATAATTTTCTGGTTTTTACAATTTTAACCTTAAAATGAAAATCCACCATCAACAATAAGTCCCCTGCCTAGCACATAATGGTTACACTATTGTGGGGTAGGCATGAGATGGTGACATATACAAACGTAAGGAGACAAAATAAAAGAAGTCTACCTGGAGGGATTCTGGCCCTGGGCAATCCTCCATACGTGCGTGACCACGGGCCTTTGATGAGCCGGCTTTCTCCCTTAGGTGTTTGAGTCATGAATAGGATTCTTCTTATACTGGGATCCTGGGCGTGGGTGCTTGCACACTGCTGGTTGAATCGCTCGTATCCAAATGATCTTCTGATTCTTGATTAGGGTTCAAAAGAAAGCCTGACTTGGTCGGTGTTGAATCCTCGTATATCGGGCGCCGTAATCGTTTTAGGGTTTTCTCAGCATATATGCAGGTGTAGAGGTTTTGAACCATTTTTACGATTTTTCAATAGGGCTTTCCCACGTAAACTCCGTTTCCTCATCATGTCGAACAACAGTGGATCGTCTTCTTCATACCATCCGGATCTTCCGTTAAACGTGCACGACTCCGCGCGTCTCGAGCTTCATGATCAATCCCCAACAAAGGTTCTCCGAGTCAAGAAGATCATACCGGTTTGTCTCTTTTTCCTTTCTCAACCATTGCTTGTTCGTCATAATGATCAAGTAAATAATCCCTTCATTCTTGCAGATACTCTACCGGAACATGTGTGACGGTTATCGATGATGATGACTTAACCAGTCCTCTTCCTTCAAATTCAAACACATTTACCCATGTGAACCTCGAAGATGCTGACTTGGGTATCTCATCTTATGAATACCCAAATGCAGGTCTTTCATTCGATGTTCGCATGAAATGTTTATCCTCCAGCTACCGAGATGTCGGTGGATTCCTGGTGCGGAAGGAATTTGTGCCTTTGTACACAAAGTTATGGAGGAAGTACGGCCATATCGCAACCAGAAACATGGTCCGACACTGTTCCTCTGCTTTGGTCACCGCGGTAAACTGCCTTCTTCCCATGATTACTGAGATGGAGAGTATTTTTATCCGCAACGTTGCTGAATCAAGCCTCGAAAAGTGGGAGAATATGGTATCTAACTGTGAATCCATGGAGTTCAACATGGGCTGGTTGCGGCAGCGTCTTGATACCATCAAGGTTGATCGAGTTGGTATCCTCGTAAATGTTGTTCCCTTCGCGAAAGCTATATTGGAAGAGGAGAAGGCTCTCTGAGAATCAGAGAAGGTAGAGCAGGCTGTGCAGGACTTGAAAAAAAGAACAGAAAGATATCACGCTAGACTGGAGATGATGCTCTCAAGGAACTATAATCTTCTAGACGGCCTCTTCTAAATTGCACTCCCTTATTGTTAATGACGTTTATGTCAAAAGTTTTTGAACGTCTTTGCGAAATAAATTGCATTGGTTTTTGATTGGTGAAACAGGTTTTTTCATTGACACATCTATGAATATAATTGATGATTCAAACATGTAATGAAAATAAATCCCTGTATTGTTGACACAACAGATAGTGGTCAGGCATGATATGCCTTGAGCCACTTTCCATTGATGATTTGCTTCCCACCGCCTCCGTCCACTTTAATGATCTTGTAGTAACTTTGTATTGTAGGCTTTGGTGACCGTGTAGGGACCTTCCCATTTTGGTGAGAATTTCGGTGCGAGACATGTCTTCTTTGATATGCTTGGCCGTTTTAAGACCAAATCTCCCACTTTGAAAATACGTGGTCTCACGGTCTTGTTATATGCCCCGAAATTCGTTCATGTATACCTGAGTACGTTCTTCCGCTTTGTTTCTCCTGGAATCCAGAGTGTCTAACTCCGCTATTCGAGAGTTAGAGGCTTCATCCTCGTCCCAATGGATCCCGGTCATCGATGTAATCCTGGCTGATGGGATTTTGATTTCTGCTGGGAGAATTGCATCTGCTCCGTAAACAAGTGAATATGGGGAGAACCCAATGGAGCTTCTAGGTGAAGTACGGTATGCCCACAATGCCATTGGTAACTGGTCATGCCATTCTCTAGGATTGTCATGTACAGTTCGACTGATGATCCGGATCAGCGTCTTGTTGGTACTTTCAGCCTGTTCGTTCCCCTGAGGATAGTAGATGGTGGAGAAAGCCTGTTTGATGCCATACCCTCAAGTAACTCTCGTACCTGTTTATTGGCGAATGGAGTGTCGTTATCGGTGATAATATGCTTAGGTATACCGAAACGACAAATGATGTGTTCTTTAATGAAAGCCGCAATGGTTTCTCCTGTAGTTCCTCGCAGTGGGATGGCTTCTACCCATTTGGTGAAGTATTCCGTTGCGCTTATGATGTACTCGTCTTTGCTTCGATGAGGGCGGGTTGATTTTCCCGATGATGTCTAGTCCCCACTGTAGAATGGCCACGGACTGCTTATCGAGTGCAAGGGGGTGGAAGGTGCGTGAACAAGGTCTCCATGAATTTGAAAATTGTGACAGCTCTGAACAAAAGCGGCAGGGTCATCCTCCATGGTCGGCCAGTAATATTTCTCGTGTATCTGGAGGAACAGTTTCCTCTTCCCTTGATGTTCCCCTTCGTGTGTTTCCTTCAAAATGATTGGAATTTCTAACCCAGCCAGGCATCTTAATAGATTACCTCCGAAACTCTTGCGGTACAGGATCCCTTCGTAGTATACGAACCGCTTGGCCTTTTGCTTTATCTTGATGGCATCCTTTTGATCGGCGGAAGTTGTTCCATCACGAAGATAGTTGATGTATGGCTCTCTCCAATCCCCAGTGTGGTTCACACTAAAAACTTCCAATTGGTGTGGCGGTGCTTGGCAATTTGAGCAGACTTCAAGTAGCTCGGATGAGTCTCCATCTCCGGCCGCAATAACCCGTACGCCGAGTCGCCAAAGCGTTACCACCAATGATTGTCCACAGATTTCATCGTGAACACGGTTTAGTCAGTAGTTGTGATTCGTCATCTCCAAGACATCTTGACATAGAACCATCCGGGTTTCGATAGTACAACATACCATGAAGCATGAAGAAGTTATGCGGGGTTTGAGACCGACCTTTCCTTGAGAGAGTGGGTTGTTGAGCTCCCGAATGATCGGAGTTCGCCAATCATCGCTTCGGCGTCTTTGTATTGTGACAGCCATGTCGACTCTATGGTTCTCCTCTTCACCGTCGTGGTTTCTTCCGCTCCTTCGAATTTCGCTTTGGAAGCCAATGTTGCCGACAATCGGCATGTTTATTGTTGCTCGCGACCAACATGGATTATGGTTGCGTCGACGAAATAGTTTAATAACTTTTGTGCTTCGACCGGTATGGGGCTAGTGTCGCTTCCTTCAATGCGTACACCCGTTCATCCGATTTACCGTAGTTTGGAGTCACCTCTCGATCTCCGGACGCGTGACTCCCGCTTATTTAGCTGTTGAAAGCCCTATAAGGAAAGCTTCGTATTCTCGCCGAGTTGTTGGTGCATTCGAAGTCTAACTCAAGGAATGTGAAAATACTTCTCCGGTTGGAGAGACTAACACCACGCCCGCTCCTCCAAAATATTGCTGCTAGAGGTAGCAGAGCCATCAAAATACAGAGCCACACTTCTTCCTCCGAACGAGACGTCCGGAAATTCTCCGGGGAGGTCTTCATGTAGTTCTCAGTAGTGCCTTCTCCAGAAATGCTTTGCGTAAGTCTCGCAATCGCTTGACCCTTGATAGCTCTAGGTGACGCACACGTTATGTCCAGCTCGACATTTGGAGAAGCCATTTGCCTGTCCTTCCAGATCGGGACCGGCTTTGAAAGTAAAAACTTTGCAGGATCGGATTTAGACACGAGTATCACCCTATTAGACAAGGTAATGCCTAAACTTCGAATGGAATGGATCAAGGCTAAACATGCCTTTTCCGCTCTGGGGTATCTCGAGTTCGGCGCCCCTCAATATTCTACCGAAATAGTATATGGGACGTTCGATTCCCTCGTCGTCCTCCCGAGCGAGTAGAGCCCCCATCACTGCAAGTGTCACCGAAGGCGGTGTAGAGACACAAATGGCTTCCCTTGTACAGAGACTTCATGATAGCTGGAGATGATAGTATTCGTTGGATCTTTCGAAAAGCTTCTTGCTGGATTGCGGTCCAAACAAAGATGGCTCCTTTCTTCAATAAGGGGGTGAACGAGGCGGTAAGTTGGGCTAAACCAGGTGTAAAACGTCGAATATAGTTCACCTTGCCCATGAAACTCGGAGCTCCTTCACATTTCGGGAGGCGGCATTGTTAGGATAGCCCTGGGTCTTGGACGGGTCTACCTTTATTCCTTCAAATCACTTGGAACCCTAGAAATTTACCCGAGGAGACACCGAAAGCGCATTTCAAAGGATTCATCTTTAACTTGTATTCCCGACACCTCTCAAATACTTGTCGTAAGACGTTAGTATGATCTGATCGAGCCTTTGACTTGACCACGATATCATCTACATAGTCTTCCACTTGTTTATGCATCATGTCGTGGAAGATTGCCGTCATAGCACGTTGGTAAGTTGCGCCGGCATTCTTTAAACCGAATGGCATAACAAAGATAGTAAAAATTGCCGAGAGGGGTTCGGAAAGTCAGTCTTACTCGCATCGTGCTCATACATTCTTATCTCGATTGTATCCACCGTAACCATCCATGAAGGAGAACATGCCGTGTCCGTTTGGTGGCGTCTACTAACATGTCGATGTTAGGTAGAGGAAAGTCATCTTTGGGGCAGCACTTGTTCAAGTCTCTGAAATCCACGCAGCATCGGATCTGTCCGTTTTTCTTCTTTACTGGGACCACATTGTTGATGGTGGATTTTCATTTAAGGTTAAAGTTGTAAAAAACCAGAAAACTATGCGCTGACATCTTGTAAAAGATAAGGCCATCAATAAGTGTTGGATACTCCTCACTTAATTCACCTAGAATGGAGCATGCGGCAACAATCCCATTCTATGAATACACGAAATTCATCCAGGTTGGAGCATGTAGCAACAATCCCATATACCCCCGTGAATTTCTAGCATTTTTAATTAATGCGCAATCAGCCTTGTATTTCCCGTACTCATTATCGGTGTGGCATGACGACTGAGTGTTACTCTTACAGAGCAACACGAACCTCCAAGCATTATAATGAAACCATGTACGAAATACCCATACATGATGACTCTCGGTGTGTTATACTAGCCCGATTGAGCCCCTCTCGGTGTGTTATACTAGCCCGATTGAGCATCCAGATCGACCGTATCGGTCGGATATGATCGCAGATCATCCAACTCCACAAGCATGATTGGATGACCCGCATCAATTCCATCACCCCCAAGCGAGGTATGGAATACCCACTTTGCCGACCCGCATGGTCGGCCATTGGCCTAGCTTGCCAAAAACGTTCATACCAAGCGGTATGGACGGAAAACCCTAAATTAGGGTTTGCGGCATATTACATGTGTCGCAAAACAGTCTCAACCATCCATCTTCACAGTATAGATGGAGGGTGTAGATGTAAACTCAAAGGGCCCAGAGCATGTCAACACAATCACCGAGGGCCCGCCTACACACTTGACCAACCGGTCAAGACCAACCATGCTTGGTCGTAACAAATTCGTGCGCCCAAACAAGGGGTGACGCATGACTTTGAAATCCATAATTAGGGTTTTGAGCATCACAAGCGTCCATCTTCTCCTAGCACGAATGGAGGGTCCAAGATTAGACTAAGCAGTCCGGTCATACCAAAGATGACCACCGTGGACCCATCTATTCCCTCACCCGATCGGCCAAGGCATATCATGCTGGCTAATTCAAAACGCACGCCCAAACTAGCGTGGTCACACCTCCCAAAACCACAACCGATCTCGACCGCTCAACTTCGCCGGACGATTTGGATGGCTCAGATCACGTTTTTATGGGATATTCAGGTATAGGCGTAAACACCAGCCTACCACCTTCACACCAAGCCAATCGGCCAAGACCGACCAAGATTGGTCGTCTTGGAATGTGTGCCTGAAGTGGGCGTGACGTGCGGCTCTTGCGCCACTGGTTTCTTGTCGCAAACCGATCTCGACCACTCAACTTCACCGGATGAATTGAGTGACCCAGATCATACTTTCGTGAGGTAATGGGGTATAGGCGCCTACACCATCATGCCGTCTACGCGCATGTATCACCAAAGTTGTATCCTATGCTTGGTTTCGACAAGGCCGAAGAGTGATGCTGCGCACCTCTTCAAAACCCTAATTTCATTAACGGTCGCAGATGAGTGTCTCAAAGATCATCTCATCCGTCCAGCTTCACCAACTTGGTTATACAACCCTGGTCAGGAGTTAGTTGGTCAGTGAGGCGTCATTACCATCACTTTACCACACCATGATGCTACACAAAATACACACGATACTTCACAAGTATCAACACGCATTATTCAAATTAGCACATGCTACATATCGTGGATCCACGATCCACACGTTCCAGACATCGATCATGTCACAAACTGGGGGATACATACTGGGGTATTGGTCTGGCGGTTTACAGCGTGCAGCGTGCAAAGCGCCATCACAAGAACGTGTTAGGAAGTTATGGATGGTTAGCGGTGACGGGAGAAGTGGGCAAGACTGATCGTGTAAAACCGACACACAACTCCACTACTCCGCCACTCCACTTCCTCCACTTCCCACGAGAGACGTGAATAAGGCTCAATGACTTGTATAAATAGGTTCTCCTCCCTATTTCCACAAAAAGAGAGCAAGTCCAGACAAAAAACAGAGGCAAGTGTTAATACAAAAACGTATTCCAACACCCAGAGCCTGCTTGCATCAAGCCTGCTCATCTTTCTGTTACAAGTCATTCATAGCCAACACCTTCACAATCTCAACACCTTCTTCGCTTCCCTCCCTAAGATCAACCCCATCTCCTTCACTTTGTGACCGAAACAAGTCTGGAACGGCCATTTCTTGGTTTAGGCCGGACTTGCACAGATTGACTTCCGAATCTACAAGCACTCACCGCGCAGTGCATTTGTTTAAGGTTTAGATTCATTCCTCATCCACACACCCCAAATTACCAAATTCGGCAGGAGTAGTTTTCACCCATAAACACACATTAGCCAACCAGGTCGGGTGATGAATAGGTCCGATGAAGCCAAAAAGCTAGTAACTTCTGAATTTCATTCTTGATTTGTTCTTCTACTTCATGTCTGAATTGCCTCGGAGATTGCTTGATTGGCTTGGATCCAGGTATTACATGTAAGTGATGGGTGACCAATTTTTCATCCAGACCAGGCATTTCCTCATATGTCCAGGCGAACACATCTTGGTACTCCTTGAGTAGTTGAACAAGACTCGTACGTTCGTCTCAGGGACAGAGTCGAACCGATAGAGACCGCCCGGGAGATTCTTCATTCCCGATGTTAACAGCCTCGAGCTCGTCGGTTGTGGAATTGGTTCCATCTTGTAGTTGCCGCGGGGCGTGCCGGTACCTCCTCTTGTATTCCGTCGTTCTTGCAAACATTCAATTGGGCGAGAGATCGGGTGCCTGTCTCTCCACAATTGCTAACAACGCGACGGTATATTGTCTTCCCCTTCTGGTCACGTTTTGCTTCAAAAGTGCGATCCCTTTTGGTGTGAACGTGGGTTGAAGCTTCACTGGATAAAGATGGACGCCTCGTCAGAGAAGTGTCGTGATGCTTGGCCCTCAGTGATGCAAGTCGGTCTCCTTCCTTGATTGAAGCCCACGTGGGTAGTGGGGTGCACAGGACTTTGTCTGATCCTCCCTGCGAGGTACCTTTTGGCTTGAACAGCTCCACTCCACATATTGGTGCATATGGAGACAATGATGCAGGAATGCGGCTGACTTTCTCGTTTAGCATGGTCTTCAGGCACTGGTGATACGTTAAGGGAATGACCTTGTTGTCGTGAAGCCATGGTCTCCCCAGTATCATATGGTAGTCCGGCTCTTTTTCTATGACCTCAAACTTTGCTCTTGATTGAACGGGTCCTACTGATAAGTTCAGATTGACATACCCGTATGTGCAGGTCTGATTTCCTTCGAAGTCCGTCATCGTGGTGGGCTGTCGTACAATCTCGCATAGGCTAAACTTGGCTGTCTTGAGAGTCTTGAGAGTAATTACATTCGAAGATGCTCATGTGTCGACGAGGGCCCTTCTGAACTCCGAACCCTTGATGTGTGCGGTAACATGTAGGGCCCGGTTGTGACCCTCCTCTGCCATCATGTCGTCTTCTGTAAATGTAACATTGTTTACAGATATTTCCGATGTAGCTAGGACTTCTGGACGAGAAGGAGTCAGGTGTACATCCAGAGCTATTTTATTAATTGCAAAGATATGTCTCGCCCGTTGATTCCTCGAGAGGTGCAAGAGTTCACACAAGCTTTCTACTAGAGATGCCGCTTCGATCCACCGGTCTCTCGGTTCGTAGTAAAGCTGATCCGAGAGAGAATTAGTCCCGGTATAGAAATCTCCTAATGCTCATTTCTGACGTTATCTTGATGAGGAGATCAAGTATGCCGTTTACCGCTTCTTTGATTAGCTCCATGTTCTTCGTGTGAATCTCTTGTACCCGTGCTAGTTCGCTTAATGTTGGAAGTCTTCTGATCATGCCGTCGGATACACCGTTAGGAGGGGGTATCTCCGTTGGAGGAGCCATCGGGATTTGAGACTGTCGAAGCGGTCCTAAGACCAACCATCTCAAAATTGATTGAATGGTATTGAAGAAATTGACTTTACAACCGAGAGATCAACCTCCTACCGTGGTCGCCAATTGTTTATGGGTGAAAACTACTCCTGCTGGATTTGGTAATTTGGGGTGTGTGGATGAGGAATGAATCTAAACCCCTAAACAAATGCATGCGCGGTGAGTGCTTGTAGATTCGAAAGTCAATCTGTGCAAGTCCGGCCTAAACCAAGAAATGGCCGTTCCAGACTTGTTTTGGTCACAAAGTGAAGGAGATGGGGTTGATCTTAGGGAGGGAAGAGAAGAAGGTGTTGATATTGTGAAGGTGTTGGCTATGAATGACTTGTAACAGAAAGATAAGCAGGCTTACGATTGATGCAAGCAGGCTCTGGGTGTTGGAATACGTTTTTGTATTAACACTTGCCTCTGTTGTTTTTTCTTGTGTTTGAAATAGGGTGGAGAACCTATTTATACAAGTCATTGAGCCTTATTCACGTCTCTCGTGGGAAGTGGAGGAAGTGGAGTGATGGAGTAGTGGAGTTGTGCGTCGGTGCCACACGACCAGTCTTGCCCACTTCTCCTGTTCATCTCTTAACGTCCATGACTTCCCAACACGTTCTTGTGATGGCGCGTTGCACGCTATAAACCGCCAGACCAATACCCCAGTATGTATCCCCCCAGTTTGTGACATGATTAATGTCTGGAACGTGTGGATCGTGGATCCACGATAGGTAGCATGTAATACTAATTTGAATAACTGCGTTATTCAGGAAGTTGATACTTGTGAAGTATCGTGTGTATTTTATGCAGGTACTGCATCATGGTGTGGTAAAGTGATGGGTAATGATGTCTCACTGACCAACTATCTCCTGACCAGGGTTGTATAACCAAGCTGGTGAAGTTGGACGGATGAGATGATCTTTGAGACACTCATCTGCGACCGTTTAATGAAATTAGGGTTTTGAAGAGGTTCGCAGGCATCACTCTTCAACTTGGTCGAAACCAAGCATGGGATACAACTTTGGCCAGGCCGACCATACATGCGTGTAGACGGCATGATGGTGTAGGCGCCTATACCCCATTACCTCACGAAAGTATGATCTGGGTCACTCAATTCATCCGGTGAAGTTGAGTGGTCGAGATCGATTTGTGACAGAAACCAGTGCCGCAAGAGCCGCACGTCACGCCCACTTCAGGCATACGTTCCAAGACGACCAATCTTGGTCGGTCTTAGATGATTGTCCTGGTGTGAAGGTGGTAGGCTGGTGTTCACGCCTATACCTGAATATCCTATACAAACGTGATCTGAACCATCCAAATCGTCCGGCGAAGTTGAGCGGTCGAGATCAGTTTGTGGTTTGGGAGGTGTGACCACGCTAGTTTGGGCGTGCGTTTTGGATTAACCAGGCATGATATGCCTTGGCCGATCGGGTGAGGGAATAGATGGGTCCACGGTGGTCATGCTTTGTATGACCGGACTCGCTTAATCTAATCTTGGACCCTCCATTCGTGCCGAGAAGATGGACGCTCGTGATGCTCAAAAACCCTAATTCGGGATTTCAAAGCCGTCGTCACCCCTTGTTTGGGCGCACGAATTTGTTACGACCAAGCATGGTTGGTCTTGACCGGTTGGTCAAGTGTGTAGGCGGGCCCTCGGTGATTGTGTTGACATGCTCGGGCCTTTGAGTTTACATCTACACCCTCCATCTATACTGCGGAGATGGATGGTTGAGACTGTTTTGCGACACATGTAATATGCCGCGAACCCTAATTTAGGGTTTTCCGTCCATACTTGCTTTGGTATGAACGTTTTTGGCAAGCTAGGCCAATGGCCGACCATGCGGGTCGGGAAGTGGGTATTCCATACCGCTGGGGTGATGGAATTGATCCGGGTCATCCAATCATGCTTGTGGAGTTGATGATCACGATCATATCCGGACCGATACTTGGTCACCGGATGCTCAATCGAGCTAGTATAACACACCGAGAGGGGCTCAATCGGGCTAGTATAACACACCGAGAGTCACCTGACGGGCATTTCGTACATGGTTTCATTATAATGCTTGGAGGTTCGTGTTGCTCTGTAAGAGTAACACTCGGTCGTCATGCCGCACCGATAATGAGTACGGGAAATACAAGGGCCGATTGCGCATTAATTAATAATGCTAGAAATTCACAGGTATATGGGATTGTTGCTACATGCTCCAACCTGGATGAATTTCGTGTATTCATAGAATGGGATTGTTGCCACATGCTCCATTCTAGGTGAATAAAGTGAGGGAGTATCCAACACTTATTAATGGCTTTATCTTTTACAAGATGTCGCGCATAATTTTCTGGTTTTTACAATTTTAACCTTAAATGAAAATCCACCATCAACAACTGGAACACTCACTTATTGATTTAAACAATCAGGCGGATGTGGTATACCCGTCTAAGTGACTATTTGATTGGGAAGGGATAAACAAGTACGGTTTTGTGCCATGCGTATTAAATAAGTTCCTGATTCAGAATTATAGCTATCTATGTCAACGATATGGACATGATAAGTACTCTTAATGGAATAAGAGATCTTACAAGCTATTTAAAATCAATTTGAGATGAAAATCTCGGGAAATCTCGATCTTATCTATGTTCGAACTAGAAGACCGAGCTTGTGGTATATTATTCCACCAGTTAGTATATGTCCATTGTCAGGCAATTTAACAAGGACATGCATCCCGCTAGCACTCCCATGATTAGTCGAGTTTCAAATGTACATAAATGACCAATTCGTCTAAAGGAAGATGGCGAAGTTGTGTCGGAAGATGAACTTTCCTTATCTAAGTATAATAGATGCATTATTGTACTTAGCATATTGTACTCGGTCAAATGGTACATCGTCAGTGAACTTGTTAGCTAGATATAGGTTAGCGCCAACGCAACGTCATTGGAATGATATAGTAAATGTAATCATGTACTTAAAAGTAATTATTGACATAAATTTGTTTATTCCTGCAAAGACATTAAAAGGAATGCTAATGAAAGTGTAATTCAAAAGTTGTTGATTATGAAGGAACAATAATATCTTCTCCATCGAAAGTAATCATGGGGAGATATAGTGGACTATGTTCTAGGTCATTAATTACCGATATTCCGTTTCGAAAAGTACATGACTAAAGGAACTGTCTGGAAAAACTCTGAAAGTAATGAGGGGGAGATGCCGACATCAGGGGGAGGATCCAAGGATATGATGTCGACATATTTTACTTCGAAATTGAAGATGTGTTGTACTCTTTTTCCCTTCGATCGAGAATAGTTTTTCCCAAAGGGTTTTGTTACTTGACAAGGTTTTTAGCGAGACAACACTAAAAGCATCAAGTATGTTGAACGTTGAAGACATAAAGATCATGTTGATATTACTGAAAATATCTGAATCAAAGAAATGAAACGCGATAGTCTGTTAAGCAACGTAACTTCCAGAATCAACAACAAGGTCATATAAACATTCAAGTCACCAAAGTAAAGTGTGATAAACTTCTTCTGACTGCATTAGACTAATGAAAATTGTCTGGCATCAGGGGGAGCATCTAATGGTGTGTTGAACTATTTTCCTTCACCGAGGTTGTTTTTTCCCACAGGGTTTTGTTACTCGGCAAGGTTTTTAATGAGACAACAACAAACACTGGGAATGTAATTTCCAAGCTAAGGCTATTGTCTTTCCCATAAGGATTTCCTGCCTTAAGAGTTGTGAAGCAACTAGTCAACTTCAACGGAGCAAAGTGATCATCTGCAACAGATCACCTTTACTTGCATCTGTCACGTTGTACTCTTTTCCCTTCATCAAGGTTTTATCCCACTGGGTTTTCCTTGTCAAGGTTTTAATGAGGCAACATATTAAAGTCCAACTATGGTCTAAGTTTACTTAATATTGTACTCCTTTTCTTTAGTTCAGGTTTTGTCCCTCTGGGTTTTCCTGGCGAAGTTTTAGCGAGACAATTGACTTAGACTCGTCGGTCTTTGAAGATCGTATTGCATGTAATGAACTACATATAAAGTACGAGATAACATGTGAAGTACTACATGTGAATAGTTGTACCAAGGTTTTGTCCCACTGGGTTGTTCCATGTCAAAGTTTTAATGAGGCAATTGATTTCCGCACAAGTCATCTAGGATAGGACGACATTTGAAGAACTACATTCGAAACACTAAAGGTGAAGCACTGCATATGAAGTTCTATTGGACCGCACAAGGGGGAGTGTTGTAGGGCCTACGGCCCATAAGTGTGCGGCCCAACAAGATAGTTAGGGTTTTACCTTTGGTTGTATATAAAGGACAACTACACTATGTAACAGGTTGGATCAACTAATGAGATGTTATACCGTTTCCCTTTCTTCTTTGTCTCTTCTATTATTTCCCTGCAATTTTTTATTATTATTTGTACTCTTTAATTTAATTCAAAGAGCTACCCAAATATTTGAAAGATTTAAGTTCTTAAATTTTTTGATATTTTTTTTAGATAATTGTTAAGGGGAAAGCCACTTTTATTAGAGGGAAATCTGAATTCTGGGTGGATTTAAAAAAAACTCCCCCCCAACATATCACCATCAAAAACTACATATAATCATATCGAAAACCTACCCTTGAGGGTCGTATGTGTTGCATGTTGCGCTCTTTAGGATGAAGACAATCCAATTGATAACATAAACTAGTGGTAACTAAGGTGGAAATTCGGTGTACATGGTCAAAAATGACATTACACATACGTTTCCAGAGTTGCAGCATTACTATGGCAGTTTGTCGAAGAGTCTCTATGAAATTAGAATTGGGAAGGTTGGGTGTTACTCAAGCCTTGTATACTAGTGGATTCAACACTGTCGTTATAACAGTGAGTTCCAAGTTTGTTATTTAACAGGGGCGAGTCCTTGTAAGTTACTCCTCTATATATACGACCCTTGCTTTTCTAGTGGACCATGTAATGGATTAATCTTGAGATTTCACTTCATTTATTACGAATCGTTTCATTCAGTTGTGGAAAAGTAGTTTAATTCATTCCAAGCTACACTTGTGAGTATATTAGCTTCATTAAAAATCTCGTAGTTCTTGAAAGAGAATCCACCTACTCTCTCTCTCTCTTTCGTAAGCATTACTTGAGTGCTGATGCAGTTCTAAACTGACTGTGCTTTAGTATATTTTACCGCGGGTATAACAAGATTCCTACTAAAAATGATTATTGTTTGGGAGATTTTTTTATTTAATCCACCACTAAATCATCTTTCCCTTTAGTAAAAGTGGCTTTCCCCCTATTAATTATCTTTTTTTAAAACAATGACATTTCCGTAAATATGTAATGGCTTTTTAATCCCATGTTATCTAATATACATTTTTACCCTTTATTTTTAATGAAATTACATGATGAGGAGGGATCCCCTCACACTTTTATTCTCACACGTTGGACGTGATTTTTGCGAATATAAATCAAACCGTAACGGATTTGAAGCTAATATTTTGGGGATATGTTCCTCTTACAAAGCTCGACTTTCCTACCGAAATGAGCGTATCCCGAGATGTATAACACCACCATCTATTATTTTGTAAATGAGCCGTTGAAAATCAACTGATTTTTAGCCATTGAAATTAAGATCGAGATATTGTGAGGTTTTATATTTCAGAATGTGCTCATTTTTGGTAGGCATGTAGAACTTGGTAAGAGGAACATAACCCCAGGATATTAGCTTCAAATACGTTGTGGTTTAGTTCTTGTTCACAAAAATAACGTCCAACGTGTGAGATAGTGTGAGAACAAAAGTGTGAAAGGATCCTCCCTCTTACATGATACTCCATAATAGAGCTTGTTAATTTTAATGAGGGAAACTTAGTAATATATATAGGGGGTCTCCTACCAAAAATGCATCTTTTCTTTATAATAGTATTTATATATATATATATAAGTAGATTTCTGCATGTTAATCACTTAACCAGAATCTTTCCCAAAGATATGAAGTAGGTATCGAAGATGCCTCATATGAGAATAAGTTGCTTGAAAGAATAACTAACAATCATCTGTGAAGAACGGAAGATTGATAGCATGACAATGCTTCGTAATGTTAAGTCCCCGAAGATGATCAAAATCTTCATGATGTTGCAAAAAGTCGTGAAAATAATTCAGTATAATCTATTACAATTTTGGTTTTCATTCCACATATATGCATTATTTTTTCTCCAAATGGGGAAGCATTCGTATACATCAATTAATAAAACATGTTATATCTATCTCTTAAACTGAGATCAATACCTTGTTCATGGAGATCTACAGTATCTGTCATGGTTTCTCTGTATTACCTTGACTATCTTTGTATTCTAAGAGACTCGAGATATAAGAATGTTTCGGTTCTTTTGCACACTAGATGAGCAGAATTTCATATAAGCCTCTGCAAGGATGCAACTAAAACTTAGCTGATGAAAAGTACGTAGATTAAGAACATGGTATAAGATGAGTAACCAATGAGACATGGTATTAAATTAAGAACACTTTGGTTCTTGTTAAGCATGTGTTATACCTCGGTCCTATTTATTCTGAGAAATCCTAAAGTTCTTGATCTGCAAAGGCAGGAAAGCTTCCTAGTGTTTCACAGTTCTTGGTTACTAGGTTATATTCAACTGAAAGATAATTATGACGGAAAATAGTGGCTAAACCTCTTAACTTCCTTGTAAAAGATAAACATATATACAAATGAACCAGCAAGTACTACTCATTTCTAATATTTCCCCCACATCCCTATTTTACAAAAAGTCATCTATAACTTTTTTAATAGTGAGTGATAAAGCATCTTCAGTTTGAATGCTTAGTTGAGGTATAACTAAAATAGCCACAACATCACAGAAGTAGGTAGCATATTATACAAGTTCTTATTGTACGTTATGTAATCAGGAAAACGCGTTATCAAGATATAAGCAATGTCTTTCCTTACCCCCAGATTTCATGTCAAATTACCCATGAAAATAAAAATAATACAAAGATACTGCTCCTAAAGGGAGACCAACATCAGTCTAGAATAGACTAAATGGTAGTTTGTCTCTATCTAACTAGTGAAAGGATTAACAACATATATAATTTACGTAATTAAAAAAGAAAAACATACTTCAAAAGATATAATTTATTGAATTTCGGATAAAATGAATTTATTCTTGCCAGATTTGCTAGATGAAGGCATTGTCTCTTCATGAATCTCAGTTGCAATACTCCGTAGAAAATGAAAGTGAATTATCCATAACATTATACAAAATCCTTTTATTAGCTTGCTGATTAGCTCCCAAAATAAAAGCCGGTGAATTACTCTCCCCTCTGAAAATGCCTAAACAAGCACTTTCACCGATTATTACAAAATTAGCTCTATAATCTGGATAACATAGTCAGCCTGTTGAAAATGAAGTGTTATGGAAGGATAATTAACAATATCAAAGTTTTCCCTTATATGGAAACAAACATCAAAAATTTGTTGGGGACCAATATATTCAACTTTGAGCGATTTAAAATGTTCCTTCACCAAATCTGCAACTACGTCAAAATGATATTCATACATAATAGATATTAGAGTACCAGAATCTATGATGGCCCCACCTTCATCTTCACTTTTAAGCTCAAAAGTACCACTAGGAAATCCTACTCTTTTGTTACCCACACTAATAACTTCTAGACCTAAGTAATATCACGAAAAATTAAACGTAGGCACAATAATGAGAGTTGTACGTATTTCTTGACCCGGGCCTCCAATTATAGCATCTGCACCAAACCTTAAATATGTATCCGACCCCTCGATATTCGGATTGAAAATCACGAAGCAGTACGAAAATTTACCTTGTCCAACAACACCTAATAGATTTATAAAAGACCATTTTTCGGATCCTAACCCGAGTATTCATACAATAAGATCTGGCTTGCCATGTAAATGATTATTACCGATAAAATTTTCAAAGTTCTCTTGACGGAAACCACAACCCATGCGTAATTCGATATTTTCAAATCCACCAGTATCGGAACCTAGAGTGAATTTTTATACAACAAAGATACCAGGTGATGATGATCCACTCGCGTAGTCTATTTTATAAGTGCATTGACCATTAGAATTGCAGTTTTCTTCCACACAATGAGGATGTGTATTACAAGGAACATAATGATATATAGTTGACAAATTCCAAGGATAAAGTGGCATATCTTGATTTATAGCTTCAATGGCACCTTCGCATTGAACCCACGTCTCATCACTACCTGAATCAACCATCAAATAGTAATTATTGAATGGTTGTCGTCTACCTGGAAACGTACCTAAACCAACCTTTGCGATGTAAAACATTTTGGGTTCGTAAACTATAGGTAACTGTACAACATCAGGATTCATTGAGCGTGTTGCATTGCTTTGGAGCAATATTTTTGACTTGATGTAACATGCTTGAGCTTTTGATTGTTCGACGAGCCTTTGAAGCCTTTCGTCCGGTGTTAACTGGTCACCTGAATATAAAGGTGATTCTTTAGAATCTCTGTGAATCAACTTTATACTAAATCCTTTTTTTGAGTTCATCGCGATGACTAAATTTAGTAATAGTGAAATGTAAGTAGTTGTTAAAAGAAGAAGAAAAAATGTTCTCCCCAATTTTGATCCAAAATGAATGTTGATGGACACATTACGAGGACTTCAATATATTTATCACTATATGAGAAAACAAAATCTTCATGTATTAATGTTCGTATCATATTATACTATTATAAAATCTTCATGTATTAATATGTAAAGGCTCGAGTCCAATTTTGTGCACACTCCTTTAAAGAGTGTGCACAAAACAAATAAATCCTATTGGTTCGTCTAACCAACTGTTAATAATCTATTCAATTCGTTTATATTTTATTTTGTTTCAACTACAATCTGAAATTAAAATATGCAATTAATTTTTTTTTTTTGATGAGTTAGCACAGTGGTTAGTTGTGTCCTCTAAATACTACTAGCAATTACAAGGTCCTAAGTTCGAACCCTTACCTTTTCCAAGGAAGGAAGCATGACAACCTTTTTTTTGTGTTTTTGATGTAAACAAAATTTATATTTATTAAGCACTATCGTGATGAATAAAGTTTAACAAGAAGGTTGGAGGAACTCTAAACCATGTGCTAGAGATACCTTCTTTACGGGCATACTTTTCCAGTTCATCCCACACTTATTAGCTAATCTATTTGTGTGCATACAAGACCAACTCTCAAAAGAAAATAAAAGATATTTAATGTCTTCAAGTATGTGAGAGAGTATGAGGATCATCAAGCCACCTGTTAGTTGTCTAGTGATATCAAAATTGAAAACCGGCAATTCAGATATTTCTTGAAACTCACTATCAAATTTCAAAACAGAGTTTAACTTCAAAAATGATAAATAAGATCTTTGAATGTTTCTGCTAAACCTTGCATTGAAAACTTCACTGAGATCCAACGTCTAACATCATTAGAAGTTTGACCCCTTAATTCATTTTGAATTAAAACACTCAAACTTTAGAGTTGAATCAAACACTATGAAAATGTTAAGGAATAAGGCTTTGAAAAATCATTATTTCCAAAGAAGAGTATAGAATTAAGTTAATAAATATCCTCATATCTGCAATAGAAACGTAGAACCTAAAATTTGTTAAATTGTTGTTTTTAACACTACCGTAGAAAAAGAGAATATCATAGATAATAAAATTAGATTTGACAATGATGATTTAGCATCACGAAAAGATCCTCAAAGCGGAAACCTAAAAGAAAATCAGAAAAAACGAGCAAGAATGAAAGAGAAAAAGTATATTTTTTTTTATGTCTGTTACATGAATTGTAATTCTAGCCTAGAATGGAATACTTGATGTTTTAAGATAAAATATATGATAATACCTATTTTAGATTTAGGGAGGATCCCCTTCCATGGCTATATTCATTCACACTATCTCATACTTTTCCCAAAAATTTTCCTAATAAAATTTGAACTGTAACCGTTTCGAAACTAATATTTGAGTGATATGTTCCTCTTATAAAAAACTACATTCCTATTAAAAATGAATATATAATACCACCATCTACTATGTTGGAAATTAGCCGTTGAAAATTAATGAATTTTTAACCTTTGAAATTAAGATCGATAAATAGTGAGGTTTTCTATTTCGGAACGTGCTCATTTTCGATGTGTATGTAGAGATTTGTAAGAGGAACATATCCCCATAATATTAACTTCAAATTCATTACGATTTAGGTTTTATTAGGAAAAATATTGGCAAAATGTGAGACAATGTGAAATAGTTATGTGAGTGGATCCTCCCTCTTTTAATTAAATAAATTAAAAAAAAAAAAGAACAAATTAATTGAATGAATTCTTAACGGTGGCTTAAACCAACCAATATAATTCTTTTTGTTTTGTGCATACTCCTTTAAGGAGTGTGCACAACACGTTAATAAAGAGCCGGTTGTTGCAACACACAGACTACCACACAAGAGGTCAATCAAATACCGAAAATACTTCAATATTGTATCAAAGTTTTTTAAGAAAGAATATATCAATCAAATATTTGAATATCAACACGCACTTATTGAGAAAATATTTTAACGATCAGAACCCGAACTTCTTTCCTAATTAGGATTTAGCATGTCAACATTCTTTCTACATATTAACTAGAGATAAAATATTTTCCTGTCTTAGAGCATTTCCAATGGAGTATGGGTTTTAAGAATATTGATGCCACCTATGATTTTAGAAACTATCAATAAAAAAAACCTCTACAGTGGTGGTTGGATAATCAAAATTTAATATGACGTGGAAGTTTGAGTTTGGAGGAGAGTATGGGTTTTGGAGACTTCCTTCCATACCCACGTCATCAATTGTTATTATTTTAATTAATTTTTTAGATTTTGTGAATTATTTTTTCTATAAATAAGCGACAAGTATATCAAAATAGATATGGATACAACTACCACTGGAGATGCTTATCAAAACAAGATTTGTATTTGGATTCTATGTTATTAAATACCTTTTTTTTATAGGTCCCCACATATGATAAATACTCATACTCCATTGGATATGCTCTTAGCAATGTAAATCAACTGTGTATATATAGCCTAAATTATCCAAGCAATCAACTGTTATGAGTGTTTTCGTATCTTTTACTGATATGGAGTGTTTAATGATAATTTTGTCATCAATTTATAATAACTTATTTATTTTTTATAATTTTGTTTTTCAATTAAAGAAACTATATAATCTTACTGCTTATTTACAGGGCATCTTAATTCTTCACATTGTTTAGGATTCGTCGCATCTAGATTCTCGACTAGGTACATATGTTTTGTCTACAAAAATCGGGAATTTATTTCAGTCCGAAAATTCATCCCAAGCATGGGAAAATAATAGCAAAAATCCTAAAAGTTCCCCTGATGACGAAAAAAGATAGATATCTTGGAACCTCCCCCTCCCCCCCACCCCCCCACCCCCTCGACAAAAATAGAAAGGAAAACTTTGAACCGCTCTTGCAAAGGTATTATAACACTCTTCAGGGTTGGAAGGCAAAATTGTTATCTCAAGCGGGAAGAACAGTTTTAATTCAAGCTACTCTACAAGCCTATCCCACTTACCAAATACAAATGTTAGCTCTTCCCAAAGAAACTCTGGATAAACTAGATAAAATACAAAGAGATTTTTGGTGGAAAAAATATGACTCATAAAAGAAAGGTGGATATATAAGGGCGTGGAAAAATATGTGCAGATCCAAATCCCAAGGAGGACTGGGTATCAAGAATCCACACAAATTCAATATAGCACTTTTATCAAAGCTAGCCAGTAGATTAATAAGCGAAAAAGACCAATTATGGGTAAAACTCCTAGAAGCAAAGTACTTCTATAATTGCAATCCCATGGAACCGACTAGAAATTACGAGCTATCTTGGATTTGGACAATCATACAAAAAGGTCTAAATATCATCAAAGGAAACTATACTTGGCAAGTAAAAGGTGGAGATCAGGTGAAGATTTGGGAAGATAATTAGATACCCAGTGAAGAAATCATAGCTCGACCAATAGATAAAGAAGAACCTTTACCACAAAAGGTCAAAGAACTTTTAAACACAGAAGGAAAGTGGAATAATGAGCTAGTCACGAACCTCTTCACACCTGAAGTTAAGGAAAAGATTCTGACGATTCATCCTAACGTGAATCAATCCGACAAAATTAAATGGAAACATCATGATTCAGGGGTTTTTTCGGCAAAAAATATATATAATTTCCTAATCATTCAAGGACAGGAAAATGAAAACACAAAGGATTTCCCTTGGAAATCTCTGTGGAAACTTCAAATTATCCCAAGAATTAGATTATTTATATGGAAGTTAATTCAAAAGTCTTTACCTACAAAAAGTAGACTTGTTGCCCACAATTCGGAGATTTTACCGAATTGTCCCATGTGCAACAACCAGGAGGTGGAAACAGAACATCATCTATTCATAAACTGCCCCTTTGCAAGGGTCATTTGGTTCGAGTGCTCCCTTGATGTGGCAAATGCCCAAATTTATACAACTTCGATCGAAGACTGGATAAAAATTTGGATAACACATCCAAAATTTATGCAATTCAAAGAAAAGATTGCCATTATAACTTGGTTCATATGGAAATACAGATGTGAGGTAGTTTTTCAAAAAACAAACCCCGACCCCATAAGGCTGATTGAAAAAATCAAGGATTTTATAAAAGAGGCAAGCTCAATAGACGGGTATGTTTCTAAAATAGGAAATATAATTAATAGACTATCTTGGTCGGATTTCGATTCAGATTATTTGTTGACGCCTCCTTTAAAAAAGAGGATTTAACGATGGGGTACGCATATATCCTTTATTCAACAGACCAAGAAACTCTCATGCACCTATCTGTGGGGTCAGAGAAGGAATTCACAGCCGTTCATGCAGAAGCAAAGGCGTTACTAGGAGCTCTAAAATGGTTAGAAGAAAATCTTCTCTCAAGTGTTACAATTGTCTCAGACTGCAAATTATTGGTTGACTCTATCAATTTTTCTAGTGAAATTACTTCTTGGGTTACTGAGAATATTTTCGAAGATATTATGCAAAGTCTGCAAAGACTGTCTCAGGCAAAGATCAGATACATAATTAGAGATCATAATACAGCGGTGGACTCAATAGCCAAATAAGCGAGGATTAGAAGATTTCAACACAAGACAAGACACATTCACCAGAAAGTCAACAAAGAGAGCATAATCTCAAATGTTTTTACTAAAAATGAAATTGTATCTTTATTGTACAATATCGTTTAGTCTTAATATAATTTCGTTTTCCATAAAAAAAAACATATGTTTTGTCTACTGCAACTGTCATTTGGAATGCAACATGTAAAATTGCGTGGGACAAATGTACCGTACCATCTATTTTAAAATGAAATTAACAACCTTATGATATGTGCTTGACTGAAAACCAGCTTCCTATGCATCCCGAAAAGAATCAAAGTTCATCTCGTATTCGATAATGAATTATACGATTTTGTCGTTACCCAACTTAAACTATTCACATCCAAATTTCTCGTGTTAAATTTCACATCATTAACATTACTTGTTGGAACTGCAACAATGAAATAATGAAAAATGATGTTAAAATTAAATTTATGAAAATTAAATAAAACACTCTAATATTTAACAACACACTCAGGACAGAGTCACTTGATCATCAAGCTGTCCTTAACACGATAGTTCACCGATACGCCTAAAAAACGAGTGGTAATAATACCCTGTGGTGAAGTCGTATCCAGGATAAAACTTCCTGTTGCAAGTACTATAAGCACTACAGAACTTGCCCACTTACGACCTCAATAACAAAGCTTAGGAATATAAAAACCACACAAAGGGAGAAAGACGAAAAGCAGAAGGATAATAGCTTCTTCTGGACACACTTTTGGAATGAAAAAATCTCTTTGCTTTTATAGGTAGTGAAAATGAATTTAACATAAATTGTATTTGGTAACGTCCCTCATTAAACATAAAACCATTTAAGGAATTAAAACCTTGTTTTTATTTTAATATAAACAATAGGAATAAAATCTTGTTCTAAATAATCCCTTTAAAAATTAAAAACTTGTTTTGATTTCAATCCTTTTAGAAATTAAAACTTGTCTTGGTTAACTCATGCATGTGCTTACATGCACTAGGCATGATAAGTATCCCATGCCAACCCATATTTGAATTTCATTCACTCAAAGAAAATGAGTAAGCATCCTTAGACCTATATGCCATTAGATCAATTATAACCAAGACCAAAAAACAGCTCCCTCCGTTCCTAAATAATAGGCTGGTTTCTATAAATGGATGTTTCAAAAAACTAGGCTGATTTCCTAATTGGGAAAGTCAAATGTTACTTTAGTTTTCTGGGACCACTTTTCTCTTAACTTCTTTTGATGACAAGTGTCATGTGGACCATTTCACTTCACTTCTTTTGCTGACAAGTGTCATGAGGACCACTTTCAATGATTAGTTCTCTTAATTTCCTTAATTTTCTCTAAAAACAAAACCAGCCTATTAATTAGGAACGGAGGTAGTAAAATATATTTAAAAACGGTAATGATTTGTGACTCCCAATTTTTCTACTCCCACTGCTCCCAATGTTAGGTGTCATACACGTAAGTTTCATTCTTCACTTAGCAAAAGAAAATCGATTAATCTACGTCAGCCTTTTGTGTAAAACAAATATTTTTCCTCCCTTATCTTTTCTCATCAACTTGGAAACCCTAAAACAACATCTGATGATTTAAAATCACCGTTTTACAACTAAAATTTTGACTTCCATGATCTCCAATTTAACACTCTATAAACCTAGTTTTTCTTGATAAATATTTTCGCTTCATCAAACCTAAGTTCCATGGTTTATCATCCCTTGATTATTTCAAATCTTTAAAGTAGCTTTTTTTTCTCTCTACACGAAGTAAACTTTAGCTAAATCCCTATTTATATTTTTTTTATTTTTATCGATCAAATAATGAACATGAATTAACCAGGAACTTAAAACTTCACAAGAATATCAATTGTGATCTTTATATCCATCAAAGCCCTTTTTCTAGATCAAAAATTTGTATAGTAATGGTGAAAGTGCTGGTAAGTAATCAAAAGCTAAAAATTGAATTAAGATAGTTGACTTCCTAATTCCTATCAAAGATGTTCTCGAATGAGCAACATGATTTGATTTAAGAGTAGTAGAAGTTACGGAAGTTGAATCCCCGCCATCGATGGGTTAAATGATTTTTCCATCACAAAAATTGACAGTTAATACAAAATTAACTAATGAACTTCCGAATCCATAATAATTAGCCTAAGTCTTCAAATCTTGTAAATCAAAAACGTTTTCTTTTGATGGTAGATTTTCTTTATCTTAACAAGAGAAACACAATCACGATACATTTCGTTCACTTCCATATT
This sequence comes from Papaver armeniacum, assembly GCA_023531295.1. Lineage (NCBI taxonomy): Eukaryota > Viridiplantae > Streptophyta > Magnoliopsida > Ranunculales > Papaveraceae > Papaver > Papaver armeniacum. The sequence goes on along the minus strand of JAJJWW010002148.1, from coordinate 98,838 downwards.
TCAACCGTGACGTGGAAATATAGCTTCTTAGGATTTTTTTATGGAAAAACCCACATGTATGACACCTAATATTGGGAGCAATGGGAGTAGAGAAAGTGGGAGTCACAAATCATTTTTCCTAAAAATAAGCCAAATTTGATAAGTGAATTTATACCAAATTTAATTGCACAATGTGCAATAATCACCTTAGACAATACACATGCAACCCATAGAATTCTAGAGTTTTTACCAAATATTAATGAAGGTGTTTTATAATTATTACAAAAATAATTATACCAAAACATGTGAAGGACTAAAAAATATCTACAATCTTTTAATTTTTTATCATCAAACCATAAGTATTTCATTCCACAAGAAATGTTTACATAACGGTTCTGAAGAAAAAAAAGTACATCATAACATGAAACAAAGACAAAGAAAGATACAAAACGTAAATAAATCGCGAAGAGAAAGAGCGATATATCACGATAGCACCCGAATCTTGTACTCTGAAATTGTAGAAGAAATGGTCTTCAAAATTATAAATCGACCATTTTGATAGATTTTCTTCTTCGAAAAGAGATGCTCCTATGACAGAGGAGTGATATGCACAAAAATTCTTCATGTGGAGCGACTAACCCGAACCTAGATTTATTTTTCTGATGAAGAAAAATTGATCTTCACTCGTGCCAAATCGCTGATGTACTTATATCAAGAAAACCAAATACGAACAAATCCGTAGAAAAAAACACTATAAAAGTGTAGATAAAATCGCCCAAATAGCGAAGATGGAAATCGCTCTAATAGCGAAGGAATTATTGAAAACAACAAAAAATAACTAAAGATAAGAAATCTTTGCCCAGATCTATCCCTTAAAGGACTAGATCTGAGCAAAGGAAGAAAAAGAAGTTGATGAGTTTTTTTCAAGTGTCTGAGAAGTGAGAGAGAAAGAGAAAGAGAAGACTTTTCAGCTTTAAACATCTTAAAAGATAATTAAGTGTAAACAATTGATTGAGGCATCAAAACTTTTTTTTTTTTGATCGGTAAAGAGAATTTGGTGCTAGCGAGTTACGAACTCATGTCAATGATATCGTCACCCAATTACTTTACCATTGTACAACAATGACATCGGCAAAGTCTTTGTTGGGTGGGAGGAATTGAACACGAGACATTAAGTAAACACAAGTCTGATGTAACCATATGTATAGCGGTCCTTCGTAGCATCAAAATCAATTTTATTATTACACCATGATTAACCGAACCTTGAATCAACAAACTTAAATGAAGTCCCATCAAAATATAAACACACAAAATCATAGCCAATTTATGAGCAACTCCATATATTATGATGTAACCCCACGTGCTGAACCGCCAAGCGGCTGTCTACGTACCTAAAATGATCAAGAACGATCGTAGTTCATCAAACAATTCACTGATTTAAAACATGGTAAAAAACCATTAAACCAATCCTTACCTGATTAGTTTGTACAAGTCATTAAAACATTGCTTTCCATCTGAAAGCATGCTCACACTTCGGGAGCCAGTTCATAATAAACACAAAAATCCTCCAAGGGAGCCCCGTGAGTTTACCAATCAAATAGGAGGCAACCATGAACTCCTAATGAGCCCCATGTTGTTTTAGGGAGGCAACCATCAACTCCTATGGGTAAGTCATACCTGTCAAAAGATAATTAGGGATCGCTGCCCATAGACCGTGGCCCAAATATGTTCGTGCCAATAGAGCCCAAAATTTTTTAGAGGTCGCTTCCCATGAATCGTAGCCCTGATCATAACCATGCTTATAAAACAGGACCAAAATCATTACTAACCATAAACTTCAATCAAGACCACCATATATCAAAATGATAAAATAGTATAAACATGGATTTAATTAAAGAACATCCGAATAAAATAAGTAAAGTTTTGGTTTGTGTTATGCCTACCTCCAATCGCTAATGAGAATTCTGTCTACCTCTTCTCCCTATTTTCTATCTCCTTCCCTTTTCACAATACGTTATCACGCATGTCGCTTTAACCACTGCGTGTTAAAGATTTTTTTTTCTATACCCTATTGTTTTTAGTTTTCTTCATAATCCTTATACGATTATTGTTTTTCTTAATATGAAGAATAAGATTGTATATATGAGGTACAATTGAAAATTGATTTTTTTTTTCTTAATTATCAAGCGATCAAGGAATCATGAGTAGTACACAACCATTTAATGAGTCTTATTCATGATTTTATTCTTTTTGGGGATGAAAGATCAATCCGTTTAATACCTATGCTTTACCTAAATTTGAGAGTTGTTGGGTACAAAATAGGATTAAAACATTGAAGAACTTCATGCCGTAAGTAAACTAATCGAAAAATCATTTGTGCCTCCCACTTTCTCTACTCCCATTGCTCCCAATATTAGGTGTCATACACGTGGGTTTTTCCATAAAAAATCCTAAGAAGCTATATTTCCACGTCACTGTTTAAATATGGAAGTGAACGAAATGTATCGTGATTGTGTTTCTCTTGTTAAGATAAAGAAAATCTACCATCAAAAGAAAACGTTTCTGATTTACAAGATTTGAAGACTTAGGCTAATTATTATGGATTCGGAAATTCATTAGTTAATTTTGTATTAATTGTCTCAATTTTTGTGATGGAAAAATCATTTAACCCATCGATGGCGTGGATTCAACTTCTGTAACTTCTACTACTCTTAAATCAAATCATATTGCTCATTCGAGAACATCTTTGATAGGAACTAGGAAGTCAACTATCTTAATTCAATTTTTAGCTTTTGATTACTTACCAGCACTTTCACCATTACTATACAAATTTTTGATCTAGAAAAAGGGCTTTGATGGATATAAAGATCACAATTCATATTCTTGTGAAGTTTTAAGTTCCTGGTTAATTCATCTTCATTATTTGATAGATAAATATATATATATATATATATATATATTTAGCTAAAGTTTACTTCGTGTATTGAGAAAAAAAAGCTACTTTAAAGATTTGAAATAATCAAGGGATGATAAACCATGGAACTTAGGTTTGATGAAGCGAAAAGATTTATCAAGAAAAACCAGGTTTATAGAGTGTTAAATTGGAGATCATGGAAGTCAAAATTTTAGTTGTAAAATGGTGATTTTCAATCGGCAGATGTTGTTTTAGGGTTTCCAAATTGATGAGAAAAGATAAGGGAGGAAAAATACTTGTTTTACACAAAAGGCTGACATAGATTAATCGAATTTCTTTTGCTAAGTGAAGAATGAAAATTACGTGTATGACACCTAACATTGGAGCAGTGGGAGTAGAAAAAGTGGGAGTCACAAATCATTACCGTATTTTTAGATAAAAATGAAAAAAGGAAATACCCTAAAACGGAGGTAGTATCTAAAATTAGGCCTATATAAATTCACTTATTGTTAAAGGGCCCATGCCCATGGATGTGCGGTCCAAGATGGGAGTCCTTTTATGAACGTTTCTGATATATATATATTTATATTTATATTCTTAACAGTGATTATGATTAGTATTTTATAATATATATTCATTCTTCGTATTCTATGTTCCAGTGCCGTCGGTTGGTTGTAATTTCCGTGGGAGAAGAGCGTCTGTTCATTTTTCCCATGAAAGAAATCCAGTCCCAGATCCCATCTGTCCGATTCTGAATGATCCTGACACGTTTGTCCGATTCTGAATGTTTCTGACATGTTTGTCTGATTCTGAACATTTTCGACCGTTTCGTCCAATTCTGAACGTTTCCGTCCCATCTGTCCGATTCTGAACGTTTCTGATACATTTGTTTTATCCTGTTCCGACCCAAGTTCTAGTTGCGGCCTGGCCTGGACTGTTCTGTTTCGGGGCGCGCGGTACCAAAAATGTTCCGGTTTCGTATATACATAGTGGGAACCAAAGCTTAAAGGTATGTAACTCTAAAATACATGGGTTCTTACATTGAGTTCTTGCTAGGCTTATTTATTTGTTTGTAGAACATGCCTAGTTTTGTTTATTTTTGTCTTAAGATAAGTCCACATCATATAAACGGTAAAATTAAATTATGATTGTTTATCTCGATCATTAAGAATTTTGGTCTTAATGCTATTTTGTTCTATTGAATATGATATTGGCTATGGTTGAATGATGTCTTTTGTTTAATTGGTTGTACCAAATCGATTCTAATGTATTCATTTGAGGTTTAAAGGTACTTGAGAACCATTGTTGCAGACATGATATTTTCTCCTTAAATTTGAATGTTCCATGGGATGTAATCCACTTGCTCGACTTTTACATGTATTCTAATTTTTTGTGGAAGAACTCACAAAAGGTGATATGTGTCAGAAAATTTCCATTTCTCTACTTCATCCATCATACTAACGAACCGGTATATGTTGAAGTATGACAACAAGAGAACTATCTTTAGTAATATATTCAACCTAAAGTAAGTGGTTGACATGTGTAGTGAGGTTCTCTTGGCCCGTTGAGATAGTGAAATTTCTCAAATTAAGCTAAATGTAGCAAAAATGAAAATGGAAAGAACCCCAAAGTAATAAGGGTTAGACGTAATGACTCATATAAAGCATGAGAAAAGGGACATATATATCATGAGATGAAGCTAAAATGTAATTCTAGCTTCCATCATAAATGAAAAAGTTGGAAATGCACCTTGTCATAGGGAAATGCACCTGGTCATAGGTATTGGTATATACAATGTAATGTGTGTATCATATTAGCAACCAATTTTCACATCAACTTTAATGGCAACAAGAAATTTGCCTAGCCAATTGACTATCTTATTCAGTTGAACTAGATCCAATGTATGTAATTATGGAAGGAAAACACTAGACATAAATTCTCTAAAGAACTTGAGATATATTGGGTGACACGTAATATATATTCACTCTAAAGTACTTGAATTGAATCCCATTTTTATTACGTAATAAGGCCACACCACACGTTAAAACTCTCAAGACCCAAGTGTCTAACTCATAATTGTTTTTCCTCCATTATCTTAAGGAATTTAAACTAGTTGTTGAACTACTTCCTTATAATATGACTACGATGATTGGATCATTGAGCGAAGCATTGTTCAAAATTTGTTTCAAGATGAAACAAAGTCACAAAAGCTCTATATGTACTGAGAGCTAATCACCTTGTTAAATTCCAAAAAAAATAACCATGAGAGTGGATATCATATGGAAACTCACAAAGATGAGAATGTAATTGATTGCATCTTTTATAGTCTCTAATATATTTGGAAGGAAATATATTTTAGAGAAACTAATGAGTCAATCTAGTGCAATGTAATTCACTATAATATTTGGATTATTGAATCATACCGACTCAGACGATGAAATGTTGGAAACCGACTCATACAAAGCTTTGGGCATAACCATAAAGAATCTTTGGTTGTGACATGATGATTGTTTTGAAAGAACTCATACAAATATCACTTTAATTGAGTGAACGAAAATGGGAAAAAGATTGACATAATGCAAAGTGACGACATATCTCTCAATAAGTGTTTTTCTAAATTACCAATGCACAACCCCCTTCCCATTATGCTTTTAGGTAAGAAAGCATATCACTCATTTTTACAAAGTCTTCAATAAAACAGATCGAGACCATCCTAAGATGCAAATGGTAAAAATTCCATATTACAAAGAAAACAAGGTGAACTTTAGAAAATATTCATGCGGAATGCGGACCATTAAAGTGACTGATGGATCTGGTGAATGTTTTGACTTTTTGGACTAGTTATAGTTCCTAAGAAATTTGCGTTTGAAAACTACTAGCACATACCACACAATGCAAAGTGCAAAGGCTAACCACCCTTGTTAATGCTAGAGAATTTATATCAAAAGGACTTGATGAATATTGCATGTTTAATAAGATCAATATAGAACATCTTATACCCAATGGTCTCGCAGAGGCTACCATCAAAGGTTACAGATGGTGTCTAAGGAATAGGTTATGCGTACCAACCTATCTTTTATTGCTTTGGGGATATGCAATATTACACGCATCTTACTTAATTTGTTTTTAGAACCCAATATTAGTCAACCTTTTATGCGTACCAGTTGGTAACTGGATTTAAGCCTGACATTCGTGTTTTTACGCATTTTTGGTTACACTATATATGTGCCATTACGACTCCACTTCGTACTATGACGGGTCTTCAATACTGTTAAGTAGTTATGTTGGAAATGAGTTACCAACAATTATCCGCATTTTAAAACTTTTGGCAGGAGATCTCTTACCGCTAGATTTGCGAGTTGTCATTTTAATGAGACATTCTTCCCGTCGTTAGGGGAAGATAAGAAAAAGTATTTTCTAAGGGAACGACAGGAATTATCGTGGTGTGTTCCCACTGTCTCATGTTGATTCTTGTACTCCACAAATGTAAATGTGAAGTGACAAAGAATAATCGATTTTCAGAATGTACACTGATGTCGCTAAAGTGATAAGATCACACATACCAGCTGCAAATATTCCTGCAAGGTTAGAAATCCTCAGTATGGGGTACACCATAGACTAAGGTGTTGTAACTACACTTGGTGGAAGTGTAGTTAAGGTCGTGCCTCCATAAAGGAAGATGGAGATGCCACTAGGTTCGATCAATGCTCACCTAGAAAGGAAGTAGATGAGTAAGGCACAACCTAATTTGTATCATAATGAAATCATCTCATTTGATTGTCTCTAACTATGTCCATGAATCAATACTGGAGGACGCTCCAAAGTTTAACGATTCCAGAGAACAATGACATCCCAAGTGGATTATGAGAACACACACGAGTCAATGGGAAGATTGTGTGATCATATTAATGATTATATTTTCATATACAGTTGCTAAAGGAAATAGAGCACGATGAGATCGAACCATGCTTCTTATTGTTTGAATATCAACAATAAAGAGCATATTTGGCCTACACAATCCAGGTAGAATTTGATTCTTTGACAAATATATAGGTATTTGGTGTGGTAGTGCTAACCAACCAAGTGTAAATCCTGTGGACATGCATGATTATTTGTCACAAAGCACAGTGAGAATAATGAAGTCGTAATGGTATAAAGACTCTTCTTGTGGCGCGAGGTATCTCACAAAGCCCTGGAATTGTTTACTTTGTCATAATGAGCATTATATCATTTTGCTACTTAGTTAGCTTGGTAATTTCAAAAGGACTTGAAATGCAAAGATATGTATGTGGTTGTTACGTATCTCCGAAAGAATCAAGAGATAAAAGATATTTACAAAAGTACTTGATAGACTTTTGTTTCCCAAATCAAATGACTCTAAACCACACAGAGTGCGTTTACGATTAGATAGAACGCTCACTTATAGATTCAAGCAAATCGAAGCGGATGTGGTATACTCGCCTAAGTGGCTATTCGATTTGGAGGATAAACAAGTAAGTTATTTTTCCTTGCGTATTCACAAGAAAGTTCCTGATTTGGAATTGTAGCTATTTATGTCGATGGTACAGACATGATGGGTACTCTTGATGTAATAAGAGACCTTAAAAGCTATTTGAAAATCCGAATTTGAGATGAAAAATCTAGGGAAGCTCTAACAGTATTGAGCTTGTGGGATATTATTCCACCCGCCTGCATATGTCTAAAGTTTTCGGGCAATTTAACAAAGACATGCATCCCGATAGCACTCCCATGATTAGTCGAGGTTCAAATGTAAGTAAGGGACCATTTCGTCTAAAAGAAGATGAAGAATATGTGTTGGGAGATGAAATTCCCATATCTAAGTACAATAGACGCATTATTGTACTTAGTATAATAATGTACTCGATTAAATTTTACATCCTCAGGTAACTTGTTAGCTAGATATAGCCAGCGTCAACGCAACGTCATTGGAATGGTATAGTGAATGTAATCATGTACTTAAAGGTAACCATTGACATAAATTTGTTTTATCCCTACAAAGACATTAAAAGGAATGCTAATGAAAGTGCAATCCAAAAGTTGTTGATTATGAAGGAACAATAATCTCTTCTCCAACGAAAGTAATCGTAGAGGAGATATGGTAGATTATTTTCTAAGTCATTACCAATACTCAGTTTCAAAAATACATGACTAAAGGAACTATCTGGAATAACTCAAAAGTAATCGGGGGAGATGCCAACATCGGGGGAGGATCTAAGGATATGATGTCGACATATTTTACTTCAAATTGAAGTTGTGTTGTACTCTTTTTCCCTTCGATCGAGAATAGTTTTTCCCAAAGGGTTTTGTCTCTCGACAAGGTTTTTAGCGAGACAATACTAAAAACATCAAGTATGTTGAACATTGAAGACATAAAGATCGCCGTTGATATTACTGAAAATATCTGGATCAAAGAAATAAAATGCGATATTTTGTTAAGCAACGTAACTTCCAGAATCAACAACACTGTCTTATAAACATTCAAGTCACCAAAGTAAAGTGTGATAAACCCCTTCTGACTGCATTAGAGTAACGAAAATTGTCTGACATCGGGGGAGCATCAAATAGTGTGTTGAACTATTTTCCTTCACCGAGGTTGTTTTTTCCTACATGGTTTTATAACTCGGCAAGGTTTTTAATGAGACAACAACGAACACCGGGAATGTAATTTCCTAACTAAGGCTATTGTCTTTCCCACGAGGATTTTCTGCCGTAAGAGTTGTGATGCAACTAGTCAACTTCAACGGAGCAAAGTGATCATCTCAGCGGATCACCTTTACTTGCATCTCACACGTTGTACTCTTTTCCCTTCGTCAAGGTTTTATCCCACTGGGTTTTCCTTGTCAAGGTTTTAATGAGGCAACATATTCGAGTCTAACTATGTTCTACATTTGTGTAATATTGTATTCTTTTTCTTTAGTTCGGGTTTTGTCCCTTTGGGTTTCCCTGACGAAGTTTTAACGAGGCAATTAACTTAGACTCATCGATCTTTGAAGATCGTATTGCATGTGATGAACTACATGTAAAGTACGAGACAACATGTGAAGTACTACATGTGAAGAACTGTACCAAGGTTTTGTCCCACTGGGTTTTTCCTTGTCAAAGTTTTAACGAGGCAATTGATTTCGGCGCAAGTCATCAAGGAGAGGACGACATTTGAAGAACTAAATTCAAAGTACTATATGTGAAGCACTGATGCGTGTCGTAGGTGCAATCAAATTAATTCAATATTTCCACTCAATTAAAAATAATATAATGGAAGTCAAGTTCGTTCCCACGAGGAGCAAGAGATCTTAGTTGTAAAAGTTGTCACGAAAGGGGGGGTGTAAAAAGCAAAAGAAAATAAACAAAACAATTAAAATCGAGAGTTGAAAGATGAAAACAATAAGAGAGAGAAGATCAAGGAATCCTTCTTCGTTACAAAACAATGATTAAAGTTATGTTCTTTTCTACTTGTTATTAGTCACAGATTATCACCAACCGTAGGATAGCAGGTCCGCTTAGCTAGCCCCAAAATCCCTAATTTCACCGAGTAACAGTCCGCTTTAGTTATCGATTCTATTCAAAAGAACCACCTTGAGGTCCGCTTACAAGATGTAATTCCCGAATGCATTAAGATTTATGAATTTAGGTTTAGTACTAGTAGTTAAACTCGGTTCGCTTGGTCCACTTTCTAGCGTTGTTTCTACACACAATTGCTCCACGGAATCCCTCCGCAAGGTCTCGTGTTTTCTACTTGTGTAAAGTGTCGAGAACGATTACGTATTCCCTAACTTATACTAGATATAGATCAATTAACAAATCAATTTAGCGTGCACTCCAAACAATCTATCAATCAATCATAAGTGTCTTTAAGATCACTCCTATTAGTAAAAACAATCGATAATCATGTGAAAAACTTCAAGATAGAATTGAAAACAAAAACTCAAATCATGTTAAGAACTAGGAATTCATCCTCAATCAAAAAGAAATTTAGCTACTCATGTTTTTGAAATTCACACAATTAATAATTATTAAAAGAAGAAGTTTCAAATTCACACAAGTAATTAAAAAGAAAAATCTTAGAAAAGCAAGCAAAAACACAAGTGATGTGTGTGTAGAGAGGTGTGTAAAGATATGTAGAGAGAGATGTGTAGAAGTTGTAGAAAACTTCTCTATTTATAGGCTTCAATATTCTCCAAATCTCCCAAGGATTAGAATCCTTTTCCTTTTGCAATTCAATCTCCAAATCCAAGCTTTTCTCAACTCTTCCACCTTCTCTTTCCAAATTTGAGTCCACCTCCATCCAATTCCAAGCCCAAGTCTTCACACCCATGAGAGAAGTCCATAGAAAATTCTGGAATTTTTGGCTCGCCGGAAAACTGGGATTATGGCCGGAATCCTGCCGGAATTGTCGCCGGAAAATATCTCAGGTGACCGGAAAAGTCAAACCGGTCAATGGTCAACGGGTCAAGTCGGTCGGTTCAACGCTGAGTCAACTCGGGTCAAGTCAGCGGGTTAACTCGGTCAAGTACCGAGTCGGGTCAGCCACTGGGTCGACCACTTTGGGTCGATCAGTGTGAGTCATCTTACTCGCCTAGATGGGCCGAGTGGCTGGCTGTGCCATTGCACAGGCCTCATCCGTGATGCACTATCATTGTGCTTCATCTGGGAAATTCCGACCATGATGGCTAGAAAGTTCATCTCAATATCATCTCGCAAAACACTATACCCTCGCAGTTCTTCACAAGCCATCGGTGCAAACATCGGTGCCCTTCTCTTGCTTCAACAGAACCACCACTTGCTTCAATTCAAGTCCCTTTTCATCAAGCCAATTTCATACTCCTCCAACACACAACAAGCACCATCACAGCTTCATAAACTCCCAAAGTCACTCCCTGCAATTAAACTTTGTATGCCAATTCAAACGCCAGCAGCTGCAACCATGTAATCAACCAACTTCTACACTGAGTATCTCAGCATTCATCACCAACCATTAACATTCCTCACTTCCTTCAAACATTCTCACAAAAACCAAGCCATCGGGTTTAACTCCCTTGCCTCGCACTATCCCCTGCACTTGCCACTTTGTCATACTCTACTCAACAATCACACCTATAGCTCGCCAATTCCCCGCAATCTCCATTGCCAATTCTATCTCACCACCCGAGCCATCTCAAGAACCAGCTCATCCCCGCACTTCATTTATGCATCTCGCAAGTCATAATCATTCTCCCCGCCATTGCATCCGGCCATACCACCACTACCATAGCAGAACCACCACTTCAATTGCACCATTTTAATTCCAAAGACAACACAAAGAACATCAGTCATACCCATTTATCTCCAAATACACCTAATGTCATAAAGACCTCAAGTTCATAACTCCACCGCTCTCAAAACCCATCTTTGATTTATCCGAGCCACAAACCCATCTCCAATCTCTCGAGAACCCATTTTATCAATTCCGGTTCAATCTCGACATCACTAATCAAACCCTAACTTAGAATTTCTCCCCATTTCTTCTTCTCTGTCAATCTAACGTCAATTCAACTCAAAACCCAGGTTAATTCAACTCACAACAATGCTATTAAACCTTCCCAGTTCTTCAACATCCATCAACACAGTTTCTACCAGCACAGCAGCAGCTGGTGTTTCACTGAATCCCTCGATCTCTTTCCTTTCATCACTGCACTCATGGCATCGACAAATCCAGCTTGTTCTTCCATGTTCCTCTATTTCCCATCTCTGAAATCAACATCTTCTCCCTGGAATCATCATTAGCAGCTCGTTCTCCTTCTCGATTCACAAATCCCATTTGATTTCAAATTTCTCAGCACCGATCGATTCCATTCTCACAGCTTCAATCTTCATATGAACCCTTAACATCAATTTCTCTTCTCTTTTAACATATTCGAACCCCATAGAAAACACAAATTAAGTTTGAACCCATCTCTCGATTTCTCTTCAAATGAAAACCTTGATTTCTTCTCTCGTGATTCACACCAATCAACACCACCAGATTTATTCGATCTTCTCTTCAAATTTCAGTTCGGCAGCGACATCAAATCTCGATTCTCTCGGTTCTCAATTTCTTCCAATTTCTTTGTTTCAGGCGCAGCTTCTCTCTGTATTTGATTCAGACAAATGATTGAGAAATAATTCTCGATTTAGGGTTGGGTTTTATGGGGCGGATTCGGTACGGTGTGGGTCTACGGGTTTGGGTTTATCAACCATAACCCATCCAAGACCAAATGATAGTAGCACTTCATTTCTCGGATAAGGGCTACCCAAGTTTAACGACCCCTTAACTTCAATCGTCCTTTCTCTAGTGCTCCTCCAAGAGAGTAGCCCTTAACCTTGGCTGGTCCGTGTTTAACACTCCTCAAATTGGGTTGCCCCTTAACCTTAATCGGCCCCATATCAATCGCCTGTAAAATGACCTTTTTGCCCTTTTGGCTCAAATTGAGTGATTTCTTCTTCTTTTCCTCCGTGTGACTCCAAAGTAGCTACAAAACTCAAAACAAGCGTAAAATACATAATTTACAAGAAAAATAGCAAAGAAAGCATAAACTACTAGATAGTAAATTAGGTGTATTCTACACCTATCAAATTCCCCACACTTAGACTTTGCTAGTCCTCGAGCAAATCAAACTAAAAACTCACAACTTCAAAGTGTTCAAGGCGTCACAAGCATCCAAAAGTTATGAGGACATAGAATTTCTGCATGCTAGTAATAAGAAGTTAGAAATACCAAAGAACATATTCTCATTCTTAATTGTTGAGTGAGAAATAACCACACCATAATGAGAGAACGCGTGTTTGAGAAACGATCAATAAGCATTTCGCCTCGACTTCTGCCTCACCAAAAAGGATTTTATGATAATTGCACTCAAAAAGACAGCTTTTTTATGGTTCTCACATGTGTGCAGGTAGGAATGAAGAGAGAATTCCTGCAACACGTTGAATGGTGGGAAGGATAACTTCCGAAATTTTGAAAAACCCACGTCTTTTAATATTTTGAAAAACCATTTTTCTGACGATCTCTACGAAAGGAAATCAACCATTATTATCGAGGATGAGATTACTTACTTACCTTCACATCCGATCGCCAATTATGATAACACCACTCTCACGGCATCCAATAGAAACGTCTTCCGCTCCTTATCTTTAACTTCATGGTCTTCGGTTTCAACTATTGATGATAAACCCTTGAATTTCATAAATCCTTAACAATTCTTAACTCTTTTACCTTAAAAATCCCTGTCGCTTGAAACTACCTTATAAATTTTCCTTTCCCACGGCTTATTAACAACAAATATTTCTCTTGTTTTTCTCTTTTTTTTTTCTTCTTTTCTTTTTCATTTTTTTTTTTTTTTTTTTCTTTTTTTTTTAAACAAGAGAAATTAAATACAAAAATAAACCATGGCCGTGGGAGAAGTATTTTACCACTTGATTCTTCACAACTTGTATCGTCTTGAAATCATAAACTTCAAAAATTTTCACCTTTTTACTTTTCTTCGCTTTCATGAATAAGTCTTCATACTTGGATATAAAATTACCTCATTGTATTGTAAGTCTTCAACATATATGTAAAATCCGCTCTTTGTATGTTGCTTTTACTTGAATTTGAAATTTGCTCTTTTTCTCATTCCGTTGCTTGTAAACCTTAAACTTTTCCAACTTTCCTTGTAGATTTTGATGTCGCTCCTTGTTGATGATGAATGTGTTTCTATGGATCCGTTGTTTTCGAGAGAGAGAATGGTGCTAACTGCAAATCGAACTACAAGAAGGAAGCTTTCATCCATGGATGTCACCCTCATGATTGACAAAATTAGCACTCAAGAGATCAAAGAGTAGTGCTTTTTATTGGTGGGAGGTTGGGTAGCTCACCATTCTACCCTAATTAACTTACGGTGACACACACTCAAAAGAAGCTCTTTAGTAAATGGAAGAATTCTGGTCGGTGCCTCTCATGATATGAATACGGGTAGTCTCCACTAATGATTGATCAGCAACTCTAATAACGCACTTCTCCCCCACCAAATTCGCATCACCGGCATGATTAAATCCATTATTTAACACTCTAACAAACAAGAAATCCGAATGTAATTCTCTAACATTTCCAAGTTCAATTATGTCGGTCAAAATCTCTATGTAAACATACCTAGAAATATGCTAGTGACTCTCAAATCTTTAAAAGTTGGAATTTTTAAGTAAAACTTTTTTTTTCAAAATTTTTAATTTTTTTGTAATTTTTGTTTTAAAAACATGCTTAACCACTCCCCCACACTTAAACCTTACATTGTCCTCAATGTAATTGAATCCTCCTAGTAAAGTCAAGGTGGGAAATTTTAACATGATAAGAAGCAAGAAAAAGAAATAACAAAAAGCAAAAAGATAAGAAATACAAAACCGATGGGTTGCCTCCCATTAAGCGCTTGTTTTAAAGTCGACGGCCCGACTTGGCTCTTGCATGATTCATTCCCCATATACTAACAATCTGAAAATTTGAGGATCCACCCATAATACCTGTTTTGCATACAATAACTCCATACAAATATTAGCACAAGAAAACAATAGTGAAATTATCGCTCGATAGAAATTTCCCCACACTTATTCTCGTCCACACTCGAAGTGTATAAAGAACATAGAATTCGGAACTTCCATGTATTCCTCTTGGCAAACCTGCATGGTGTTAGCATCAAGTGTTTCCAATTGTGGATATTTAGAAACAAAATCATCCAAAAATACTTTCAAGCACATACATTCAAACCAATAAGAGGTAAAGGAGAAGAATCAATAGGCAAAGGGTTAGACAAACCTTTCAAAAATTCTTGTATTATAGAATCCTCTTCATCCTTAAAAATTCAAGTGAATTACTTACCTCTTGTATATCGTGGTCCTCTATTAAACCTTGCAACCATTCTTCGTCGTTTTCTACCTTAACCATAGTCTCGGTATCATCATAATCATTAGCAAGTTCAATTGGGTCTTCCACAAAATCAATGAATGTGGTTTCATCCTCTATAATCATCTCTTCAACATTCTCATCATCGGAATCGGGCCATTCACAAAAATGAATTTCATCGGTATAGATTGTAAGATCTTCTTGTGCGGGTGTTACTTCGTTTACAACAAGAGGTAAGTCACACCCAATCTCCTCCTTTTGAATAGGTGAAGGATCGTTATTATGATCCGGAGTTGGAATAACTTCCTCATTGTCGGAACATTCATACACTTCCGCGGACTCCCATCTTTCCTTAAGAAATTTTTGCCAAGCAATAAATGCATCTTCCTCAAGCTCTTCCTTTTGAATAGGTGATTGATCATTATTAAGATCAAGGCTCGAGTAATCTACACTAGCGTCATCAAAAGTCTCCAAAGGTTTGTCCTTTTCAACACAATCATCTTCATTTTCGGACTCACCATAATAAGAATCTTCATCGGTTTCATTACCTTTATCTAGACGTCGTTTAAGTTCCATATGAATGGTCCTACTAATTTCTCGACAAGCTCTTCCGAGTCTCCATCATCTTCCAATTTGTATAATTTCGTGCAAGTTTCGACGTTCACACGCTTACCACCGTTGATAGAGTTTCTAGACGGCATCTCCTCTTTTTGGAAAAAGTGAAGGAAAACACGATGAAGAGGAGTATATTCCAAATTCTCTGTCGCACATTACTAGAAAACAAATTGTTAGATGCATAACTATCCTTCCATCCATGTGTTTGTCCACTTACATACCCGTCATAAGGTTGTTGATATGTATGAGAATATCCATAAGGTTCTATAGGAAATTTATCATAGCCAAAATATTGGTTTTGATTGTATCCTAAGGATGGTTGGAAGTTGTCATAATGTTGAGGTTGAAAACCGTATTGATTGTTGTAATATGCTCGCTCTTGTCCACCATACATGGAAAACCGGCACCTGAAATAAGATTCAAAAACCAAGTTAGATACGGAATAGAATCCAACAAAGCAAGAAAAAAGCAAAAAGAAAAATAAAAACAACTAAAATCATCCGCGCTCCCCGTAGATGGCGCCAAAATTTGATGCGTGTCGTAGGTGCAATCAAATTAATTCAATATTTCCACTCAATTAAAAATAATATAATGGAAGTCAAGTTCGTTCCCACGAGGAGCAAGAGATCTTAGTTGTAAAAGTTGTCACGAAAGGGGGTGTAAAAAGCAAAAGAAAATAAACAAAACAATTAAAATCGAGAGTTGAAAGATGAAAACAATAAGAGAGAGAAGATCAAGGAATCCTTCTTCGTTACAAAACAATGATTAAAGTTATGTTCTTTTCTACTTGTTATTAGTCACATTATCACCAACCGTAGGATAGCAGTCCGCTTAGCTAGCCCCAAAATCCCTAATTTCACCGAGTAAATGTCCGCTTAGTTATCGATTCTATTCAAAAGAACCACCTTGAGGTCCGCTTACAAGATGTAATTCCCAGAATGCATTAAGATTTATGAATTTAGGTTTAGTACTAGTAGTTAAACTCGGTTCGCTTGGTCCACTTTCTAGCGTTGTTTCTACACACAATTGCTCCACGGAATCCCTCCGCAAGGTCTCGTGTTTTCTACTTGTGTAAAGTGTCGAGAACGATTACGTATTCCCTAACTTATACTAGATATAGATCAATTAACAAATCAATTTAGCGTGCACTCCAAACAATCTATCAATCAATCATAAGTGTCTTTAAGATCACTCCTATTAGTAAAAACAATCGATAATCATGTGAAAAACTTCAAGATAGAATTGAAAACAAAAACTCAAATCATGTTAAGAACTAGGAATTCATCCTCAATCAAAAGAAATTTAGCTACTCATGTTTTTGAAATTCACACAATTAATAATTATTAAAAGAAGAAGTTTCAAATTCACACAAGTAATTAAAAAGAAAAATCTTAGAAAAGCAAGCAAAAACACAAGTGATGTGTGTGTAGAGAGGTGTGTAAAAGATGTGTAGAGAGAGATATGTGTAGAAGTTGTAGAAAACTTCTCTATTTATAGGCTTCAATATTCTCCAAATCTCCCAAGGATTAGAATCCTTTTCCTTTTGCAATTCAATCTCCAAATCCAAGCTTTTCTCAACTCTTCCACCTTCTCTTTCCAAATTTGAGTCCAATTCTCCATCCAATTCCAAGCCCAAGTCTTCACACCCATGAGAGAAGTCCATAGAAAATTCTGGAATTTTGGCTCGCCGGAAAACTGGGATTATGGCCGGAATCCTGCCGGAATTGTCGCCGGAAAATATCTCAGGTGACCGGAAAAGTCAAACCGGTCAATGGTCAACGGGTCAAGTCGGTCGGTTCAACGCTGAGTCAACTCGGGTCAAGTCAGCGGGTTAACTCGGCCAAGTACCGAGTCGTGGTCGGCCACTGGCTCGGTCAGTCGGGGAGTCATCTTACTCGGCTAGATGGGCCGAGTGGCTTAAGCAGCCATTGACAGCCTCATCTCGTGATGCACTATCATTGTGCTTCATCTGGGAAATTCCAGCCATGATGGCTAGAAAGTTCATCTCAATATCATCTCGCAAAACACTATACCTGCAGCTTCACACAAGCCATCGGTGCAAACATCGTTGCCCTTCTCTTGCTTCACCAGAACCACCACTTGCTTCAATTCAAGTCCCTTTTCATCGCACTTTCATACTCCTCCAACACACAACAAGCACCATCACAAACCTTCATAAACTCCCAAAGTCACTCCCCTCGCAATTAAACTTTGTATGCCAATTCAAACGCCAAGAAGCCGCAACCATGTAATCAACCAACTTCTACACCGAGTATCTCAAAGATTCATCACCAGCCATTAACATTCCTCGCTCCTTCAAACATTCTCACAAAACCAAGCCATCACTCCAGAACTCCCTTGCTCGCACTATCCCCCTGTGCACTTGCCACCGTCATACTTCTACTCAACAATCACACCTATAGCTCGCGACCCCCCAATCTCCATTGCCAATTCTATCTCACCACCCGAGCCATCTCGGTGAACTCGTAGCTCATCCCCGCACTTCATTTATGCATCCGCAAGTCATAATCATTCTCCCCGCCATTGCATCTCGGCCATACCACCACTACCATAGCAAGACCACCACTTCTTCATTGCACCATTTTAATTCCAAAGACAACACAAAGAACATCAGTCATACCCATTTATCTCCAACCTACACCTAATGTCATAGACCTCAAGTTCATAACTCCACCGCTCTCAAAACCCATCTTTGATTTATCTGAGCCACAAACCCATCTCCAATCTCTGTAGAACCCATTTTATCAATTCCAGTTCAATCTCGACATCACTAATCAAACCCTAACTTAGAATTTCTCCCCATTTCTTCTTCTCTGTCAATCTAACGTCAATTCAACTCAAAACCCGTGTTAATTCAACTCACAACAATGCTATTAAACCTTCCCAGTTCTTCAACATCCATCAACACATTTCTACCAAAGACAAGAAGAAATTGGTGTTTCACCAATCCCTCGATCTCTTTCCTTTCATCACCGCACTCATGGCATCGACAAATCCAAACTTGTTCTTCCATGTTCCTCTATTTCCCATCTCCAAATCAACATCTTCTCCCTGAATCATCATTAGCAGCTCGTTCTCCTTCTCGATTCACAAATCCCATTTGATTTCAAATTTCTCAGCACCGATCGATTCCATTCTGCTGTAGCTTCAATCTTCATATGAACCCTTAACATCAATTTCTCTTCTCTTTTAACATATTCGAACCCCATAGAAAACACAAATTAAGCTGAACCCATCTCTGATTTCTCTTCAAATGAAAACCTTGATTTCTTCTCTGTGATTCACACCAATCAACACCACCAGACGATTCGATCTTCTCTTCAAATTTCAGTTCGGCAGCGACATCAAATCTCGATTCTCTCGGTTCTCAATTTCTTCCAATTTCTTTGTTTCAGGCGCAGCTTCTCTCTGTATTTGATTCAGACAAATGATTGAGAAATAATTCTCGATTTAGGGTTGGGTTTTATGGGGCGGATTCGGGTACGGGTGTGGGTCTACGGGTTTGGGTTTATCAACCATAACCCATCCAGTACCAGCTGATAGTAGCACTTCATTTCTGGATAAGGGCTACCCAGTTTGGCAGCCCCTTAACTTCAACTGTCCTTTCTCTAGTGCTCCTCCAAGAGAGTAGCCCTTAACCTTGGCTGGTCATGTGTTTAACACTCCTCAAATTGGGTTGCCCCTTAACCTTAATCAAGGCCCCATATATCAATCGCCCAGAAATGACCTTTTTGCCCTTTTGGCTCAAATTGAGTGATTTCTTCTTCTTTTCCTCCGTGTGACTCCAAAGTAGCTACAAAACTCAAAACAAGCGTAAAATACATAATTTACAAGAAAAATAGCAAAGAAAGCATAAACTACTAGATAGTAAATTAGGTGTATTCTACACCTATCAAGCACTATGTATAAAGTTTTGTTGTTGAACCGCACAAGGGGGAGTGTTAAAGGGCCCATGCCCATGGATGTGCGGTCCAAGATGGGAGTCATTTGGTTTCCCTTTCTTCATGTATGTAGAGTATACAATATCTATGTAACCCTAATAACTATTATCAATTATCAATATAGAATTCTGCCTCTTTCTCCTTCCCTGCTATTCCACTACAATACTTATCAAATTTTCCCTATTTTTAGGAAAAAATGAAAAAGGAAAATATCAGTTTTCCTAAAACGAAGATAGCCATTAAAGGGACTGATTGTTTAAGGTAATTATTACGTATTGTGCAATTAATCTTAATCCTTTAAAATCCTAAGTCAATGGAACCCCCAGGTTGAATGGTGAGCGTCACCATTCGCTTAGAGAAGAGTATTTACAATCGCTTATGAGAGGACACTTGGCGATTAAGATTTATCCAAGAAAAATTAACAAAACTAGTCACAAAACACCAAGGTGACCAAACTTGTGGTACAAAAAATCCAGCCAAATTATTTTTAATAAATAAAAACCATTTGATTAAAAAGTGGCACAAAAACCCCAAGTCAAATAATAATGAGTAAATTTAGTTTTTGTTACTTAAAAAAAACCGAAACATACCCTTTTTACCTTTTCTTTTTCTTCTTCTTCTTCTTCTTCTTCTTCTTCTTCTTCTTCTCTCCATTTTTTCTTTCTTCTTTCTTCCATCTCCATCTCCTTATCCCCACCACCATCACCACCAGCAGAAACAATAGATCTCCACGAACACCAGCAACAACACCTCCGTCACCACCACCAGCAACACTTACGTCTCCTCCACGAACACCTCGGTCTTCTCCACGAACACCTCCGTCTTTTTCTTCTATTTTTGTTTAGATCTATCACCAACAGTAGCTCCGCCACCACCAAATCAACCGCTATGTCCAGATCCGTCACCAACACCACCTCTATCTCATCCACGGACACCTCCTTCTCTTTTTCTTCTACTTTTCTGTTCATATTTATCACTCACAGTGGCTTCGCCACCACCAAACCAGCTGTTATGTCCGGATCCGCCACCACCAACATCTTCGTCTCTTCCATTAACATCATCATCACTACTTCAGCCTCCTCCTTCTATCATCTAAAACCATTAATACCTTCAAATTCGCCACCAACAACACCTCCTCCTTCTCCTTTTATCCTCTACAATCAACACAATACTTGCAGATCCACCCTCATTCAATCCTCTACAACCACCAACAACACCACCTTCTGATGTATCATCACCAACAAATGATGATACATCTTCATCGTCGAAATCAATATTGTGTTGGGGAAATGACAGATTTATGATGAAACCAAAATTGGTTTCATCAAATTCTAAAAGTTTTGGCAGGTGAAAACAGTAAACTTATGATGAAACCAAATTTGGTTTCATCATAATCTTACCTATTTTGTATCATGAAACCAAAGATTTTAACGATGAGAATTAAGTTTATCATGAAACCAAATTTTGGTTTCACCTGATTTTTGCCTAGTTTATTCGGCCTGACTTGGAAGTCGTCGTGTTTAGTTTCATCATTGAAGTTATGTTGCTGAAATGACATTATGTGGAAAAATGATGAAACCTAATTAGGTTTCATCGTATTTTTTTCATTTTGTTGAATATTGATATCTGTGAAACCAATTTTTGATGGTGAGATACAGGTGGATTGTTTTTTGTTGAAACTAGTTTTAGTTGAGGAGGTAATGGTTGTGGTGGTTGTGGCGGCGATGGTGGTGGTGCAGTTGACGGTGGTGGTAGGTTTCATCTTATTATGTTTCATTTTTTCTTCTTTCTTCCTTCTCCTTTCTTTTATGATGAAACCAAATTTTGGTTTCACCCGATTTTTCCTAGTTTATTCTTACTGACTTGGAAGTCGTCGTGTTTGGTTTCATCATTGAAGTTGTGTTGGTGAAATGACAATATGTGGAAAAATGATGAAACCTAATTTTTGATGGTGGGACACAGGTGGATTGTTTATTGTTGAAACTAGTCTTAGTTGAGGAGGAGGTTTCATCGTATTTTTTTTCATTTTGTTGAATATTGATCTCTATGAAAACTAATTTTTGATGGTGAGACACAGGTGGATTGTTTATTGTTGAAACTAGTCTTAGTTGATGAGGTAATGGTAGTGGTGGTTGTGGTGATGATGGTTGTATGGTGATGGGGGCGGTCGCGATTGACGGTGGTGGTAGGTTTCATCTTATTGTGTTTCATTTTTTCTTCTTTCTTCTTTCTCCTTTCTTTTATGATGAAACCAAAATTTGGTTTCATCGTTTTTTCTGTTTGGTTTCATCTAACTTCGGTGAAACCAATTTTGGTTTCATCATTTTTTCTGGTGGTGGCGCGGTGGTGGTAGGTGGTGGTCAATGGCGGTGATTGGTGGTGGCGGAGGTGGGCGGTGGCGGCGGAGGCGGTGGTCGGCGACGCTGGTGGTCTGCGTCGGCGGGCGGTGGTGGTTGGCCGTGGTGGTTGCGCGGTGGTGGTGTTGCTGGTGGTGGGTTGTTGTTGGTGGTGATACTATAATGAAATTTAAAGGTGGGGTTGATTTTTGTTTTTGTTGGGGTGATTAAAATAGTAGAAGGGTAATATAGACAGTTTATGTTAAATGGAGTTTTTGTGAACAATTTGTTTTGGTGGAGTTTTTGTGTATGGATAGTGACACCTTTGGGTTATAACTCGCTGTCTGAAAAATTAAAACAAAATCTAAGAAAAAAAATCGAGAGAAAAAAAAGAAAAAAGAAAACCTTTGAACAAAACCTAAAACATTCTTCTCTGCCGCCCTCCATCTCTCGCCTCTTTCCTTCCCTGTTCTCCTTCGATTTATCTTCGATTTATTTTATCTTGATTCCTCATTGTGTTATTGATTAACATGATCGAAGAAGTAAGGCACCTATACGTAACAGCTTGGCTCAGGTAATTCACATATATTAATTAGGGTTTACTTCTTTTTTGAAATCTTAAGTATGGGTTTATATGATTTTTAGTGAATCTTCATATTTATCATTTGATAGAAATGTTTATTTTTATCATGTGTTTTGATCAAAATTGATTTTGATATCTATTTACAGATTCACAGACTTAAAATTGATTTTGATTTTGATCTCTTTTCTCCTTATCCCGAAACCCTAATTTACTATAGGATATTTATTTTTTTTTGTAATTGCTGAAGCGTAAAACTGACGTGAAGGTTGTACTTAAATGTATTTTGATTTTGTAAGCGTGGAGTTTTTCAATTACGAACTAATTTTGTTGCATTAAGATGATTATCTATTTACCGGGGTTATTCTGGTGAGTTTGTACTTAAGGTCCAAAATGCTTTAAAATATGAGGATGAACACCAGTTGATAATTCTGCAAATTATCATTAATTCATGTGCTTAATACCCTATAGGTGTTCAGATTTAGCAGCATATGGCCTGCATTTTGTACATAATTAGAGCAACTTTAGCTGTTTAGGAAAATGATTTAAGAAACCTTAGATTTTGCCCAGATTGTGGTTACGGTATGAGTCCAGATTGGGTTATTAAAAGAGTGTCATATGAACGAGATAATGGTCGTGTTACACCGTATTTAATATATACGATTCAGCCGGTTACACTTATAACTCATAAGACCTAATTGAACAACTATACAGTAGATTGTAGTCATTAATGTCCTGGGTTGGAAAAAATCAATGTGGCGGGTTAACATGGTGAAACTGATCCTTCTCATGTTTGTTTAATTTGTGAGCATCCAACCTAAAAGGTTCATGATCTTTTATGCTAGATATGGGAAGTCAAATTAAGATTTCACGCTTCTAGACTAATCCATGAATGAGGTTTACTGGCATTACATGAGTCCATGCATAAGTACATAAGGAACATGGTTTTGAGTCACTTTGGTTCTGAAAATCTGTTCTTCCTCATATAGTACATGGGGCGCAAAGAGAATCATCGTTGTGGGATAATCAGGATAGCATAGATTTGAAAGAAGACGTATTGAAGGTATAACTTTCATAATCCGACAAACTCTTTTTCAAGATTTTATTGTTTTTTCTGGAGTGTGCAATGAGAATTCTATGGTCTAATTTTACAGATGATATTGGAACTGACTGCAAAGAAACTCATCAGCTAGAGGAGGTTGTAAAGAAAGAAAATGGTTAATTGGGTAAGCCTGAGATTTTCCCATCCTCCACCAGTGCTAAACATTTGCAGGACCAAGGATTACCAGCAATTGGATTCTCTGGAGAAACAGTAAGCACCAACGTCAATAAGTAGATTCTTTTCATTAGGTACTATTTTTATCTGGAGAACTATTTAAGAGCTAGACTAAATTCATGACTGTTATGAGAAGTTAAGGAAATGAGACGCATATATCTAGCACCTTAGGTTTCATCAGGTACTATTTTTCATCACGAGTTCTAATTTCTTAGAGCAAACACTTATTTTGTAAATGATGGTTTATTTTGCTTTTTGATTTTTTTTTTATATAGGGTTTCTTGATCTCTAATCCATGACTGCTTCAAATAATGAAAAGGGAAAAGTCTTGATTTAAATAAATATCCGAAGACTAACTTTTAAGGACCTGCACTTCTCCCAGATGTAAGTTATTTTCTTGAGACTTATTAGTGAATGGAA
Source organism: Papaver armeniacum (assembly GCA_023531295.1). Lineage (NCBI taxonomy): Eukaryota > Viridiplantae > Streptophyta > Magnoliopsida > Ranunculales > Papaveraceae > Papaver > Papaver armeniacum. The sequence goes on along the minus strand of JAJJWW010002148.1, from coordinate 74,848 downwards.
GGGAACTATTAAAATTGATGGCTTCTTATGATTGCTTTTATTTCAGGTTCCAAACTCTATGTTTGTTATGATTTTTCAGGCATATATTCACAAATTGGCATTGCTATTTACTGCATATTTGAAGACAAGTTTTGCAACCATGTATACAATGTTTTGGAAATTCATGTTAACAACGGGGCTTGATCAGTTACAAAATAAAAAGCTGCCGTGATTTATAAACTTATAATGATATTTTCGTGCTTTGCAGTGTTTTAGTCCCCAAACTGGTGAATTTGTTGCCATTAATTATGTGATCCATACGTTAATATAATAATATTCTTTGGCCATCTGTATGGTGTTGTTTTAACATTTTCTTATTTTTATTGTTGTTTATGAAATCACATAGTTCAGTACTTATAGTCACGTACCTGGGAGAATATTATTTTTGCACTTCTAATGGGTCTTTGAATACTTGATTGGGATCTCATATTTAGATGATTTGGGAGTTTTAAAGGCGTTGGATTACTTTTTTTTGTTCTATACTAATTAGCCGTGACGGAACATGCATGTCTGGATTATTGGAACTCTTAGTCATGGAGTTGTTTGAGGTACATAATGTGTTGGATAGTCTTGGTGAGACAAAAAATGTTTTGGGTTTTCAGATGTGACATCTTAAGTCGTTATTTAAACAAATTTATGAGGAGATAGATGTTTGAGACGTGATTGTATTGAACTGAGAGTAGCTTAGTCGAGAGAAGTATATCTAGCGGCCAACGCCATCTACTGGAGTAGGACATCAAGTATACCTCTACATTACAGTATCGTTCAAAACGTATATGATGGTTTCATCTGGACTATTCCATCGTCTAACAATGACGTTGTTACTAGAAAATTTTTAAAGGCGTGTAATGAACCAGGATATCCCTTGGATTGATTAATGGGCTCAAACTTGGTGATTTGGGTGGATTTAGGTGTAAATTAGAGTTGCGGAAAAGATCAAACAAAGCAAGCTTATGATCATCCGATAATATTATGAGAACGTACTCATATTCACTAAACTTTGTTTTTTTATGCAGTAAAAGAAACATAAGTCATACCACTTTATCAAAGGATGATATAAATTACGTGAATGCATATTTTATATCAACAAATCATCTAGGGACTTAAAGGGAATACCGAGCTCTTATTCATTCAGTTGCGCGACCCCAAATCAAAAATCCTAAGCGACGGGAGCGAGGCGTAGCCGAGCCACACCAAATAAAAAATCCTAAGCATGCAACGTGGGACTTACCAAAAAAAAATATTCTAAGCAGTGCATCGGGACGGGGCGAGGCGAAGCCGAGCCAAGCATGCATTGGGACGGGGCGAGGAGAAGCCGAGCCAAACATGCATTGGGACCGGGCAAGGCGAAGCAGAGCCACACCAAATCAAAAATCCTAAGCATGCATTGGAACGGGGCGAGGGGAAGCCGAGCCACACCTAATCAAAAATCCTAAACCAAGGGGCGTGGCGAAGCCCCTCAACACCAAACATAAATGCACGAGGGGGCGAGGCGAAGTCACATCACACCAAACCTAAAATATGGTTAAAAGTAAAAAAAATATTGTGGTAGATGGTTTTCGGGTCCGCCCGGGCGTAGCACGGGCACAAAATCTAGTGGCGAATGATACACCTACTGAAAATGCACATGTACAGTAGAACCCCTATAAATTAATGATCCACGATAAGTTAATGATCACGATAAATTATAAATTTTGTTTATCCCAAGTCGGGGCGGACGTGTTAGATTAATAATTCACTAAATTTATAAATAAAAAAAAATTGAGCTTTCTATAGGTCCCTTCCAACATATAAATTAATAACTGTCAAATTTCTGTAAAATTAGTTTTACATTTATGCGAATTTGGTAAAGAATGATTCAGCTGTGACTTGATTTTTCTTAAAATTGATGTCACATTGAATTTGAACGAATTCATCTAGTATCTTTCTCAATATTAGAAGAGTTTTTGGATTTGTCGTTTCCTGATACAAAATAAACAATATCTTCACAGCTTTAATAGCTTCTCGACTTCCACATCATCATTTTCGTCTTTTCCCACGACACTCTCAATTATTTCTTCGTCAGTTAACAAATCTAAAATGATATTCTCTTGAGGGTAGTTTAAAAGAATTCTCATTGAATAAATTTTGCAATTCTCTAGTGCGTTCATTATCTAAAGCTTCACCTGGATTCTGTGACACGATATCATCCATGAATTTAGGTTTCACTAGCTTCCACTAAAAATTAGCATCTAATAATATGCATAATTAATCAGGTGTATTGGTTCATTTTGTTGATTATTTTTTCTTTAAATTAAATAAGATATTGATAAAATTAATAAATTATTAATTAATACATAAATTATTAATTTATGTGGTTATTTAATATCGCGATAAATTGATAAATTTTGTCGTTCCCGACGCTATTATTTTATAGGGGTTATACATATGACTTCCTGTTCGAATTAGGAATTGTGCCATATCTTCTCAGAATGCCCTTTCGCACATGCAGATTGGCTTATCAAATACCCTCGAGGCTTTGCACTTCATTCACTCATTTCAATCTCTTTTATCTTGGCTAAGCCAAACTTTCTGAAATCCAGAAGATCTATGTGGTGGTGCTTTGGTAGTTATGGAAGGCTAGTTTGCAAAGCCAGATTTGAAAACCCGAAACAACAACCTATTGCCGCCATAATCCACCAAATAAACTATCACCTGAACTCTCTATCTCAAGCTCAGAATTTGTATACGAGAATGTTGCTTGGGAGTATTTTGGCTGCGTGCAAATTTTGGATCGCAATGTTAACAAGCCAAATTTTGGACCACTAACTAAATTTTGGGACACGTTCAGGTGGCAAATTTTGGGGACATGAATAATGAAAGATTTTGGCTAACATTACAGGTTTTAAATCGATCCCAAAGTAAATTTTGCGCCACTTAACAAATTATTTTTGGATTTCAAGATAGCATTTGGATCACCAGTGTAAATTTTCAAAAAAAAATAAAAAAAAATGAATATAGGTCTATGTACAAATTTTGGGTGACAAGGCTAAATTTATGTCACGCGCAAGTTCAAATGACACACAAATGAAAGTATCACTAAAAACATACCTTCAAAACTATTCTTCATTTGGGCTCGTAAATACAACAAACACTTAAAATAAAATAAAAAAAGGTAAAGATGGGGCAACATTATGATAAACGGGTTTTTCGTGTAACAAATCTTAAATATCAGGACGTTGAAAAAAAAATCCAGAAAATACTTCTAGTACATGAGGTCAGATATTTGAATTTCCGAATTGAGGTGAGGATGCCGGCAAGTGTTTCTGATATTGAACCTTGAAATTATACCAAATAGGAAAAATGGCTCTAGAGTGTCTCCATCCATTTCCCGAGTCCTGAGTCCTGCCGGTAAGGATATGGAACCAATCATTGCTTCAGCCAAGGACTCAGCAAAAGGAAAATCCTTTTTTTTTTTTTTTATCAAAGTGTTGTTGGGAATTAAATCTGGTCTCGAACTTGCTGATAGACATAAACTTTCTGATCGTTGCCGTGATGTTAATTACAAAGAGGCAAATGAAGTTAAAAATATTTTCAAGGGGTGTAAGAGTTCTCTGAGGAAACAATTTTGATCTAGCACTGCTAGATCGTTATTGATCTAGCAGCGCCAACGCCGAACACTTGGCATTGTATGACCTCATTCTAACCCATGGTTAAACCATGGTAGTTAAAAACCCAACTATGCCTACGACTTCTTTCCTTTACTGGTAAGCGATTTCCATTTTCCGATTTCAGTTTATTCCTCTAACAACTCGCTCATTTCTTTCGTTCTTCTCAACCCATTAACATCAAAAATTGAAATCAAGTACGTACAGCTACTCTAGTTTGATTAAACCTTTGTTCATGGTATTCAATATGCTGAAGCTACTTGGTTTGTTTGGTAGGTTTAGTAATTTAATTACATACTCACTTTTAAAACAAATCTATGAAATTATCGTAGTAGATTCTAATGCTAATCAATTTGGTTCTGAGTTTGAAAACATTCATGGAAATTCAAAGAGAGGGTCTTGTTGGTTTTTTAGGCCGGGTGTTAAAATTGAAAGCAAAGAATTATAGTTTAGTTGTTGTTTTCTAATCAAGTTTTTATTGATGGTGGGAAAAATTGTGCTGCCAGAGTTGGGATTTAAGGGGTTTTAATACTTACGGAAGAACGATTTTTGTAAAGCCATCACGTATTGATTTTAATTTTCTATCGAACCAAATTAAAAGTTCATGAGAAACTAGCTATCTGATTAGGTTCTTGGGGATATATCGACAGGTTACTTTTTTTGTCCTTTGATTTCAGTTGGGTATTGATCATCACCGATTCTTGATCAAAATCGATATTTTTGGTTTCAATTATTCAATGAGAATCTTCATCTTCGGAAGTTCAAAGGCTTTTTAGATAACTGCACAACTGTAGTTAAACCATGGGTTAACTGGTGTTATGATATGCCAAATGCTTGGCTATTGTGCTGCTAGAGCAAAATAATTTCCTCTGAGGAATGGGGTTGTTGCCGGTAGGACTTACAATGAAGATGCGCATTGTCTAGCGAAAATGGCAAAGAATAATAGACTTGCACTTGAGGCTTTCTACTTTTCACTCATTGCAATCTCTTTTATTTATTTTTGATCAGTAAAGCTAAAATTTCCATTGATCAAAAAAAGGGAGTACAAAAGAATTGTACCACCCAAGAAGAATACACGAAAGACCCATAAAAGAAAAGAAACAATACAAGAGAAGAAGAAAGGAAAGAAGAGAAAGCAAACTAAAAGGCAGATACACCTAAGGAGGTTGAAGATACATCAATCCCCAGTTGTTGATAACAAAATCAAAAGAAACCTGCTGGAAATCAACAAAGCATAAAGCCCATGAAAAAAACAAGTATTTAGCTTTGGCAATAACCCCGTGAAGCTCCATTTTCTTGTCCGAGAAGACTCTAGCATTTCTTTCCAACCAAATGGACCAAACTATCATAGCAGGTATCATTTCCCATAACTTCTTCTGCGACTTCGACAAATTCTTAGCCCGCCAAGTATCCAGCAGAGACTTTGTCGACGAAGGAAGGTCATCAGAAGAGTGAATCTCATTCCTAAAATCCACCCTACTTCTGGCCCTCCATTTATCAGCCACCAAACCAATAGTGCTACAATATTCCTGCTGAGCCAAAACTCTTTTGTCCCATTGTTCTGCACTCAAACCACCATTAGCTTCCTCCTCCATATCCAATTGCATAAATTCCTCTTCCAAATCTTCTAGCTTCCTGTCAATATCCCAAAATTCAATCTTGCTCCAGGTCTTGAGTTTAAATTTCAACATTTGAATCTTCTTAGCAAAGACATAACCTGCAGAACCTGTAAAGACAAAGGAATTCCACCACAATTGCAACAGAGAAAGAAAATTTGGATGGTTAAGCCAGTAAATTTCACAGCGAAAAGGACTTGGTCCTCCTCTGATACCTTCACGAATTAAAGCCAGCGGGCAGTTGATCGCTGTCGTATGCGTCAAAAATAATTTTACTTCCTAAAGTATATGATAAGAAAGAGTTCGTTTCCACAGAGAGGCGATTGTAGTTATTACGTATTCAATTTCTTAAAGTAACCAATTGGGGGATTTCTCGAATTTTATGTAAGCAATAAAAGTAAATTAAAAGCAAAGTAAATTGTAGAAAGTTATCAATGGAGAGAGATATTGGTCAAGGAATTCATCTTCAATCTTAGACATGTGTTTGCATATATGATTAGAATTACGATTTAATCTCTTGTGTTATCAAAAGCCTAGAGAATCAAGAGAGCAAGATAATCTAATAATTTCCTAAGTTTAACAACACACACATTAGGGCTGCATATGTGAATTCTACCTAAAGAATAACCTAACGCCTTGCACTAATTAAGTTCAATTCCTAGGAGCATTAAGTTTCAGAAATCGGCTAATCAATGCAATTGTCATGCGTTGCGCATAACAATTCGGACAATGGTCAAACTCTACATATGATTACGAGAGTGTATCACTACAAACCGTAAACATATCATGCTACTTGTATTCAGGGTTATCGCTCGATGAAAAACCCTAAAATAGCTATGGACTAAGATGCAAGTTCAATTAATTGGCCACTTAACTAATCAAACATCATAATCCTATCACAATACATCAATCATGTGATTTTAAAAACAGTAGAGATGTGAACGATAATCAAGAGAGAAAACTAATACATAAAGCAAACACAAGTTTTAGAAATAGGACTACATCCTTAACCAATAATATTAAATTAGCTACTCATAGCTATGGAGTTCATCACCAAAAATATAAGTTGAATAAAGAAGAAGATGAACAAAAGCAAACCCTAGAAGCGTAAACAAAAGCGGCTCTCCAAAGTTCCAAGAATAAGATATAAGATAATCTTTAAGTTGTAGAAGACTTTCCCTTTTATAGCTTTTCTCCAACTTCTAAAATTAGGTCTAGTCTTCAAAGTCCATTAGATGAGAATCCACCAAGCCCATAAGAGAGAGAAACCCATGTAGAAAATAGGTCCAAAAATACGTCGCTTGGAAAATCGGTATTGTGGCCGAAAATCGGCAGGAGAGGTGGCCGGAAAACGGTTCCGGTGACCGGCAAAGTCCGCCCGGTCACCGGTCAACGAGTCGGATCGGGTCAGGTCAACGAGTCAGCTCGGGTCAACTCGGTCAGACCGAGTCAAACCGAGTCGGAATGAGTCAGGTGAGTAAGAGTCTGGATCATCTTCTTACTCAGCTGAGTGGGCTGAGTGGCCAAGGCCATTGCCATCTTGCCAAGCCAGAAATGTGCTGCACTATCATTGTGCATAAGTCCTTCCCTTCCAGCCATCTTGGCTATGCAACTTATAATTCCGGCCTGCAATCTCAGCTTTGCTCTCAACACCAACATCATTCTATCTCAAGCACTCAACACCATTTCAGTTCCTGCAATTTACTAGCATACACAAAACCCATTCATTCAATTCATCCAGCAGCACCAGCTCTGCCGATCCACTTCGCAGCATCATATCTTCATTCTATACCTGCCTGCAAAATCCATCAACACAGCTTCTATACTTCAATCATCACCAGACCACCTACACCTGCAATGCCTCACCGCCTAAACCCACTCGCATTCATCACTTGCTCTCCAGGTTCATCAAGAATAGAAACTAACTTCACTTCGCAACACGCCCAATGCGCTTGCACTTTCATAACACACAATTTGAACCCATCAAAATCTTCACCGCTTTGAATCACCATCTTCACTTGGTCCATCTCCCATTGACTGCAACTTCATATTGCAACATTTATCTCAGCTACAACTTCTTAACTGCAGTTCAGCTTATCAACATGGCTTGCTCCCTGCAAGTTCATTTACCTGCAATCTCTCCCAAAAATCTGTCAATGACCTGCAACTAGCCAAACACCCACTAAGCACAAACCCATTTCATCATGAGCAGCAGTATCTTCTAAGCTACCTGAACCATATCCTGCCTTCTTACCAAGCCACCACCAACATCAATTAAACATTGCTGCAATAACAATACGCAAGCCTCCATTCGAGTTCAACCTCTTTCCAGACCACCAGCTCATGCTTTACCACCTGCTATACTTGTCACATCCATCATTCAAAGCTCAATCTTTTGCCTGTAATCATTGTCTCAAATCCACCAGACCCAAGCCCTTTTGACACATCCTTCTCAAGGTACCCATAGCAGCACACTGACCTTGGCATCACATTCTTCTCAGCCAGGGCAACCCCACCTCAGGCCAGCATCTATGCAATTTCGCCTGCAACAATTCCCTGACAAGCAACACAACACCACCTCTTCACTGCCTAGCCATTGCAAACTCAACTTCCACCACCACCTGCAACAATAGCCACTGCACTTCCTGCCTCTCCATTCAATTCACACATACAACACCACTGCTTCCCTTGCATTGTTGCTCCAGCTACAGCTTCCATTGGCGGCAACAGCTCCATCTCTTGCTACCTGTGTTCACTACCATAATCAATCCAAACTCGAATTCGAGTTCAACCCATCTTTTTATTCATCAACTACTGCTCCAGAAGCAAACCCAACATCAGATTTGAGCAGAACCATCATTGAAACATCTAGTAAACCCTAAATTTGATTTCTGCTTCTTCTCTCTTCTCGGTTTCAAGATTAAACCTCAAATTCCATCTCAAATCTGTGGTAACTCCATCATCTACAAATTCCAACAACATAAACCCCTCCTCTGAATTCGATTCAGAACCCTTCTTCATTTGTTTAACAGTAATGGCTTCAATTCCTTCTCCTTGCTTATCAACAACCCACAGCTGGAACAAATTCAACTCCAGAGAAACCTACTTATGTTTCATTTTCAATTTCAGCACTAACCTATCCATCAATCACATCACCAGAGGTATAACACACCGTAACCCTTCAGGTTTGAGCAGAAACCCTCTCTGATTCTTCGATTCAAATCGTCTTCCTCTTCATTTCAAACACCAACATGCGAACCCTAGACATTGATCCATACCAAACCCCCAAATTCAGTGTTGATGATGTACTGATTTTAATCTTCAATTCAAACAAGCCAATAATTCTCCATCATCTCGTCTTCACAGATCTCTTCCGCTCAGGGTGATAAAGGAGCCGCCATGGACTCTCTTCTGAGTTTTAGACGAATTGAGAGAAATATCTCTCTCTTGTAATGAAACAGAATTGTAATGACACGGGATTGGATAATGACAACCCAAACACCCGGATAAGGGCCACCCAGTCTTTGCATGGCTTGTCGGTTTCGCGGAACCGACTGCCTATTCGCTTCTTTGCTCAACCGTAGCTACCTTCGCTCGCCTGTGAATTGGTCTTCTCGCTATTTTTCGCTTTAAATGGGTGATTTCTTCTCCTTCTTTTCTCGGTGACTCCATTGCACCTAATAACTCAAAAACACGCGTAAAGTACATAATTCACAAGAAAAATAGCAAAGAAAGCGTAACTACTAGATAGTAAATTAGGTGTTTTAGACACCTATCAGATTCCCCCACACTTAGACTTTGCTAGTCCTCGAGCAAATCAAACAAAACAAATTCTAAAGATACATACAACTCCGTGTCGTCGAGGCTACGGTTACTCTTAGCATAAATAACAAGCCTTTAAACCCCTAGGTGTCCCTAGTGGACGAGTTATAGTCTCGTGAGGGTTTACTAGAGATATACCCACAAAACCTACTTTTCCAACTTACTAGTTCTCCGTAATGATAGCATCCAACGCGCTAAGAAGACATAGAGATTCTGCACACTAGTCATAAGAAGTTAGACACATAAATGAACACAATCTCATTCTTAAAAGTTGAGAGAGAAATAACCATCCCTTCTCGACAAAAATTCGGGTTCGGAGTGATCAGAAGTCTCGACTCTGCCTCACAAGAAAGGGTTTTATGAATTTGCACTCAATAATAAACAGCTTTTTATGGGGTCACACATGTGTCCAGGTTGGAATGAAGAGAGAATCCTGCGACACGTTGAATGGTAGGAAGGCAAAACCCTCCGAATGTTTTGAAAACCCACATCTTTTATAATTTTTGAAAACCCATTTCTCTGACGATCTCTTCGAAAGGAAATCAACCATTTAACGAAGGTGGGGATATGCTTAGTTACCTCGTTATCCGTTCGGCGTGCAGCTAGCACCACTCTCACAAAGATCCATAGAAACGTCTTCGGTCTTCTAACGGTGTCTTCATCTTCGTCTGCGGTCTTCAACTCTTGATGATAACTCTCGAACTTCGTAGAATCTTGACAATATGATTCTTTCCTCTAATTCCTTGTCGCTTGAAACTTCATTATAGATATTCCTCCTTTCCATTGGCTTTATTGAAAGAATACAAAACTAAAAAAACAAACTATACAAAACCCTTTTTTTTTTTTTTTGAAATAAGAAATAAAACAAATACAAAAATAAAAATAAAACAAAATAATAAAAACTATTAACAAACCTAAACATTTTTCTTGTCTTTTTTTTTTTTTTTAATTTTTCGTTTTTTTTTTTTTTTTTTTTTTTTTGAGACAAGAGAAAACAAAATACACATAAGATAAAATAAAAACGTAAGTACAAAGGCCATGGTGTAAGTACTTTACTCAAATTTGAAATCTGCTCATTTTTGTATCGTTGCTTGTAAACCTTGAACGTCTTCAACTTTCCTTTGAATTTGTGATGCTCCTCTTGTTGATGATGATGGTGTTTCTATGGACCCGTTGGTGTAGAGAGAGATAAGGTGGATGGTGCTAACTGCGAACAAGATTACAAGTGGTATGTAAGTTAGCAATTCGATGTCACCAACATGGTTGATAAAAATAGCACTAAAGAGATCAAAATAGTGCTTCTATGGTGGGAGGTTGGATAGCTCACCATTCTGCCCGGAATTTACGTACGGTGACACACACTCTAAAAGTACAAATTTAGACAGGTACAAAGAATTGAAGGTTGGTGCCTCACATTATGTATCATGGGTAGTCTCCACTATAGGGGATCACTGCTCTAATACCGAATTTCAGTCTGCACCTTATTTGCCACTGGCATGGTTAAATCCAACTTTAACTCTCATACAATTAAGAAACCCGATCATGTTCTCTGTCATCTCTAAGTTCAGTCACTATTATGAGATTCTCGATGTAATCTTAGCGACATGTATACTATGTGACTCTAAACTAACTACAAGTTGGAGTTTTCTTATTCACTAATTACATAAAGGTTGAAAAAAATTTGAAAAATTTACAAAGCAAACCACTCCCCCACACTTAAACTTTACATTGTCCTCAATGTAAATTGAATCGTCCAAAGAAAGTCAAGGTGGGAAATCCTAACGGAAAAGTGACAAAAAATCATAAAAAGTAAAAACATGACAAGAAAAGAAAATAAAAGATAAGAGATACAAAACCGATGGGTTGCCTCCCATTTAGCGCTTGGTTTAAAGTCGTCAGCCCGACTATCTCCTTGTGTTCTACGACTTCTCCAGAGGGAGCACTTCCACAAGATTAACTCCTTCCACGACATCCGAAGAAAAGTTCTCATAATATGGTTTCAACCGGTGCCCATTCACTTTAAGTTCATTACCTGTAGCTAAACTACGAATTCCCACTGCACCATGAGAAAACACATTAGTCACAATAAAAGGTCCAATCCAACGTGACCTTAATTTACTCGGAAATAATTGCAAGCGAGAATTAAACAAAAGCACTTTCTGCCCAATGCAAAATTGTTTCTTTGTAATCATATTATCATGAAATGCTTTCGTCTTTTCCTTGTAAAATCCGTGAGCTTTCAAATGCATCATTGCGAATTTCCTCCAACTCTTGAAGTTGTAACTTTCTTTGCCTTCCAAAGACCATCCAACTCCATGTTGCATTGCTTAATAGCCCAAAACGCCTTATGCTCAATTTCCACGGGTAAGTGACAAGTTTTACCATAAACAAGCCTAAAAGGAGACATCCCAATAGGTGTTTTATATGTGGTTCTATACGCCCACAAAGCATCGTTGAGTCGCGAACTCCAATCTTTCCTTGTTGGATTCACCGTCTTTTCTAGAATGGATTTCACCTCTCGGTTGGAAACTTCGGCTTGTCCATTTGTTTGTGGATGGTAAGGAGTTGCAATCCTATGCGACACATTGTACTTCCTTAACAAGCTTTGCAAGAACCTGTTTTTGAAGTGTGAACCTCCATCGCTAATTATCGCCCTTGGAATGCCAAACCTTGCAAATATATTAGCTTGCACAAAATCTGAAACAACTTTAGAATCATTAGTTGGGGTGGCTTTAGCTTCCACCCATTTCGAGACATAATCCACAGCAAGCAAGATATAATAATTCCCATTAGAATTGACAAAAGGGCCCATAAAATCAATTCCCCATACATCAAAAACCTCCACAAATTGAATAATAGTTTGCGGCATTTGATTTCGAGCACCTAGATTGCCGGTTCTTTGGCACCTATCACATGTGGTACAAAATATATGTGCATCCTTAAACAAATTTGGCCAAAAGAAACCACATTCTAATACCTTGAGAGCGGTTCTCTTACTCCCAAAGTGTCCTCCACAAGCATATGAGTGGCAAAAAGACAAGATAGAATTAAATTCAGATTCGGGAACACACCTACGTATTACTTGGTCACTACAATGTTTCCATAAGTATGGATCATCCCATATGTATTGGTTTCCTAACTTCTTAAGTTTGTCCCTCTCAGCATGAGACAAGTTCTTTGGGATTTGTTTAGACACTAAGTAATTAACAATATCAGCGTACCATGGTTCTCCAAAGGCAATTGAGAATAGTTACTCATCCGGAAAACTCTCACGCAACGGGATAGTCTCCTTGTCCGCAGCAAGTCGGCTCAAATGATCCGCAACGGTGTTCTCAATTCCTTTCTTGTCTTTGATTTCAATATCAAACTCTTGCAAGAGTAATATCCATCGTATGAGCCTCGGTTTCGCCTCTTTCTTTGTAAGCAAGTATCTAAGTGCTTTGCATGATCGAAAAGACAACAACTTTTGTACCGATTAGATAAGAGCGAAACTTTCTAAAGCAAAAACAATGGCTAATAACTCTTTTTCAGTGGTTGTGTAGTTTTGTTGGGCCTCATTTAACGTTCTAGAAGCATAATAAATGGCATGAGGTATCTTCCCCACACGCTGCCCAAGCACCGCACCAACCGCATAGTCACTAGCATCACACATAATCTCAAAGGGCTTACTATAATCCGGTGGTTTAATGATAGGGGCTGAAATCAAAAGTTCTTTCAAACGATTGAATGCCGCCATACATTTCTCATCAAAATTAAAAACCACATCTTTTTGCAATAAGTTACAAAGTGGTGATGCTATCTTGGAAAAGTCCTTGATGAATCTACGATAGAAACCTCGCATGACCAAGAAAAGAACGTATCTCCCTCACCGTAGTGGGAGGGGTTAGAGCACGAATAAGGTCTATCTTAGATTTATCGACTTCCAAGCCTTTAGAAGATATTATATGGCCTAAAACTATGCCATGAGTTACCATGAAATGGCACTTCTCCCAATTTAGCACAAGATTTGTTTCAACACATCGTTCAAGGATTAGAGACAAATTGTTCAAGCAAAGGTCAAACAAATCACCAAAGACACTAAAGTCGTCCATGAACACTTCGATTATGTTTTCAACATATTCTGAAAAGATACTTACCATACACCTTTGAAAGGTAGCTGGAGCATTGCACAAGCCAAAAGGAATCCTTCTATAAGCAAAAGTACCGAAAGGACAAGTGATAGTGGTTTTCTCTTGGTCCTCCTAAGTCTATCACAATCTGATTATAACCTCGAATAGCCATCAAGAAAGCAATAGTAAGAGTGTCCAAATAAACGTTCAAGCATTTGATCAATAAAAGGTAAAGGAAAGTGATCTTTTCTAGTAGTGGCATTCAATTTTCTATAATCAATACAAACCCTCCAACCGGTTTGCACTCGAGTTGGGACAAGTTCGTTCTTATCATTCTCCACCACCGTCACACCCGATTTCTTTGGTACTACTTGTACCTAAGCTTACCCACTTGCTATCGGATATGGGGTAGATAACACCCACGTCCAAAAGCTTGAGTATCTCCTTTTTCACGACTTCCATCATGGGAGGATTCAAACGACGTTGCGCTTCCCTTGTAGGCTTTGAATCATCCTCCACACGGATCTTATGCATACAAACGACAGGGCTAATACCCTTGATATCGGCGATTGTCCATCCTATGGCCATATTGTACTTCCTTAGCACCCTTAGAAGTTTTTGCTCCTGTAATTCATTAAGCTCGTTAGAAACAATCACGGGTAAATCTTCATTGTCACCCAAGTACAAGTACTTTAAGTGACTTGGAAGAGGTTTCAATTCTAAACTTGGAGATTTAACAATAGATGGCACAAGTTTTTCATTATTGCAAGGTAAAGACGCATATGAAATATTCTTAATTGCTGATTTTTCCGGTAATGAGTCAAGAGAACCAATGGTTTCTTTCATCTCATCACTATACGCATAACCATTGTCAATAGGTGTAGTGATCACGGTTTCCAAAGTATCACCACCATTCAACTCAAACATTTGTTGCGCCAATGTGTCCATCACATCAATGGAGAAACAAGAGTGGACATCACTAGGATATCTCATCGTCTCGAAAATGTTGAAACGTATTATTTCTCCATCGAACTCCATAGTTAGCGTTCCCTTGTCAACATCAATAATGGTTTTCGCCGTTTTCATGAAGGGACGCCCAAGTAGCAATGGAAGAGATGAGTCCGGTGAACCTTCACAATAACATCCTCAACAATACCCATTGGGTAGACATTAGAACGATCGGCTAATTGCAACACAATTCCAGACTTTTTAAGAGGACCAAGATCAAGTGAATTATACATAGACGCAGGCATAACATTAACGGATGCACCTAAGTCCAACATAGCTTTGTTAAATTTGGTGTTACCAATTGTGACGGAATGTCGGTTACCGGGATCCTTGCACTTAAGTGGGAGTTTATGTTGTAAGATTGCCAAGCATTCTCCCCCACACTAAGCACTTCATTACCTTTGAGCCTTTGCTTATTGGTACACAAGTCCTTCAACACCTTTGCATACTTTGGAACTTGCTTGATTGCATCTATGAGTGGTATGTTCACATGGATCTTCTTAAGAATGTCTAAAATCTCCTTTTCTAGTTCCGCCTTTTTGGAATTTGCAAATCTGCGAGGGAAAGGTAAAAGGAGGAACATAAGTAGAAACCGGAGTTTTAGAGTTAGAAATAGGTACCTCAGAAGTTTGGGGAGAATCCTCGTTTTTCTCCTCCAAAACAGGTTCCTTTGGTGCTTCCACCGTGCCCGAATCAGCAACTTCGGGTTGCACAAGTTGTGTACCACTTCTCAACGTAATTGCATTGATACCCTCTTTTGGGTTGATAGGTTGAGAAGGGAGTTTCCCACCATTTTGTGCCTTCAATTGATTCAACTCCATAGCCATAGAACCAACTTGAGTTTGCAAATCCTTAACCGTACTCTCCGTTCTTTGCATAAAAGATTTCAGCAACTCTTCCATATTAGACCCCATATTTTGAGGTTGTTGTTGTTGTTGAAATTGTTGTCTCGGCTGGAATTGTTGTTGTTGAGGTTCAAATCCACTCGGGTTGTTGGAATTAGGTTGTTGAATCGCTCCTTGCTTATTGGCATAGCTAAAATTGGGGTGATCTCTCCATCCCGGATTGTAAGTGTTGGAATAGGGATCATACCGTCTTTGTTGATTTGGAAAGATCGCATTAGCTTGCTCGTCTTCATAAGCTTGAGTGGAACTCGGTATCACCGCGGCTGCAACTTGTTGAAGCATTGCGTTCATGTTACCCATTTGTTGACGAAGTTACTTAACCTCGCTCACCTCATTCACCCTTCTTAGAATCACATCCGACCCACGACTCAAGAATTGTTGTGAGTTCGCTGCCATGTTTTCAATCAACTCTCTAGCTTGTGCCACCGTCTTGTTCACTAATGCACCACCACCTGCAGCATCGAGGATATTCCTATCACTTGATTGGAGTCCTTCATAGAAGTATTGGATGATCATAGTATCACTGAATTGATGGTGAGGGAAGCTTGCCACCAATCTCTTATATCGTTCCCAACATTCATATAGGGATTCTCCCACATTTTGCTTCATCCCACAAATCTCCTTGCGAATTTGAGTAGCCTTTGATGCAGGAAAATATCTCTCTAAAAAGTGTTTCTTCAACCCATTCCATGTTGTGACACTTCCGGGAGGTAAATAGTACAACCAATCCTTAGCACTATCCATCAAAGAGAAACGGAAAACTTTCAACATTGCACCATCCGCCGCAACATCCGCTGGAAGCATGGCCGTGACAATGGTGTGGAAGTCCATAAGATGTTTGTTTGGGTCTTCATTCACCATGCCATGGAATTTTGGTAATTCTCTAAGCAACCCCGGCTTGATCTCAAAAGTAGAGTTCGTTTGAATACACCCCTGTTGTATATCAAGCCTATGAGAAGCCAAGTCCTTGAGTGAACGATTTGCATCACCCATTGCTTCTTCTTCTTCAACTTGTGGTTCGTCTACGAATGGAACCTATTTTTCTTCTTCTTGTTGTTGGAAAATCTCTTCTCCTACTTCCAACTCGTGCTCGTCCGTTGTGTCTTGACTTGGTTGGAGTATTGTGCTGCGTCGAGTAGCTATCCCGCACCGTGGATAATTCCAATCCTTAGAAGCCAGAGATTAGGTACCTGCAAATAATTCTCGCAAAAAAGTGAGAAACAAGACAAGAAACAAGAAGCAAAGATAAAAGCAAAAACAGAAATAAGAAACTAAAAACTTAATAACTAGCCGTATGCCTCCCAGACAACGGCGCCAAAATTTGATCGCTGTCGTATGCGTCAAAAATAATATCACTTTCCTAAAGTATATGATAAGAAAGAGTTCGTTTCCACAGAGAGGCGATTGTAGTTATTACGTATTCAATTTCTTAAAGTAACCAATTGGGGGGATTTCTGAATTTTATGTAAGCAATACAAGTAAATTAAAAGCAAAGTAAATTGTAGAAAGTTATCAATAGAGAGAGATATTGGTCAAGGAATTCATCTTCAATCTTAGACATGTGTTTGCATATATGATTAGAATTACGATTTATTCTCTTGTGTTATCAAAAGCCTAGAGAATCAAGAGAGCAAGATAATCTAATAATTTCCTAAGTTCAACAACACACACATTAGGGTCACAGTATGTGAATTCTACCTAAAGAATAACCTAACGCCTTGCGCTAATTAAGTTCAATTCCTAGGAGCATTAAGTTTCAGAAATCGGCTAATCAATGCAATTGTCATGCGTTGCGCATAACAATTCGGACAATGGTCAAACTCTACATATGATTATGAGAGTGTGTCACTACAAACCGTAAACATATCATGCTACTTGTATTCAGGGTTATCGCTCGATGAAAAACCCTAAAATAGCTATGGACTAAGATGCAAGTTCAATTAATTGGCCACTTAACTAATCAAACATCATAATCATATCACAATACATCAATCATGTGATTTTAAAACCAGTAGAGATGTGAACGATAATCAAGAGAGAAAACTAATACATAAAGAAAACACAAGTTTTAGAAATAGGACTACATCCTTAACCAATAATATTAAATTAGCTACTCATAGCTATGGAGTTCATCACCAAAAATATAAGTTGAATAAAGAAGAAGATGAACAAAAGCAAACCCTAGAAGCGTAAACAAAAGCGGCTCTCCAAAGTTCCAAGAATAAGATATAAGATAATCTTTAAGTTGTAGAAGACTTTCCCTTTTATAGCTTTTCTCCAACTTCTAAAATTAGGTCTAGTCTTCAAAGTCCATTAGATGAGAATCCACCAAGCCCATAAGAGAGAGAAACCCATGTAGAAAATAGGTCCAAAAATACGTCGCCGGAAAACTGGTATTGTGGCCGGAAATCGGTCGGAGAGGTGACCGGAAAACGGTTCCGGTGACCGGCAAATTCCGCTCGGTCACCGGTCAACGAGTCGGATCGGGTCAGGTCAACGAGTCAGCTCGGGTCAACTCGGTCAGACCGAGTCAAACCGAGTCAGAATGAGTCAGGTGAGTCAGAGTCTGGATCATCTTCTTACTCAGCTGAGTGGGATGAGTGGCCAAGGCCATTGCCATCTTGCCAAGCCAGAACTGTGCTGCACCATCATTGTGCATCAGTGCTTCCCTTCCAGCCATCTTGGCTATGCAACTTATAATTCCGGCCTGCAATCTCAGCTTTGCTCTCAACACCAACATCATTCTATCTCAAGCACTCAACACCATTTCAGTTCCTGCAATTTACTAGCATACACAAAACCCATTCATCCAATTCATCCAGCAGCACCAGCTCTGCCGATCCACTTCGCAGCATCATATCTTCATTCTATACCTGCCTGCAAAATCCATCAACACAGTTCTATACTTCAATCATCACCAGACCACCTACACCTGCAATGCCTCAGCGCCTAAACCCACTCGTATTCATCACTTGCTCTCCAAAAGTTCAGCCCAAGAATAGAAACTGAACTTCACTTCATAACCACGACCAATGCGCTTGCACTTTCATAACACACAATTTGAACCCATCAAAATCTTCACTGCTTTGAATCACCATCTTCACTTGGTCCATCTCCCATTGACTGCAACTTCATATTGCAACATTTATCTCAGCTACAACTTCTTAACTGCAGTTCAGCTTATCAACATGGCTTGCTCCCTGCAAGTTCATTTACCTGCAATCTCTCCTAAAAATCTGTCAATGACCTGCAACTAGCCTGCAACACCCACTAAGCACAAACCCATTTCATCATGAGCAGCAATATCTTCTAAGCCACCTGAACCATATCCTGCCTTCTTACCAAGCCACCACCAACATCAGTTAAACATTGCTGCAATAACAATACGCAAGCCTCCATTCGAGTTCAACCTCTTTCCAGACCACCGGCTCATGCTTTACCACCTAACATACTTGTCACAGCCATCATTCAAAGCTCATTCTTTTGCCTGTAATCATTGTCTCAAATCCACCAGACCCAAGCCCTTTTGACACCTCCTTCTCAAGGTACCCATAGCAGCACACTGACCTTGGCATCACATTCTTCTCAGCCAGGGAAACCCCACCTCAGGCCAGCATCTATGCAATTTCGCCTGCAACAATTCCCTGACAAGCAACACAACACCACCTCTTCATTGCCTAGCCATTGCAAACTCAACTTCCACCACCACCTGCAACAATAGCCACTGCACTTCCTGCCTCTCCATTCAATTCACACATACAGCACCACTGCTTCCCTTGCATTGCTGCTCCAGCTACAGCTTCCATTGGCGGCAACAGCTCAATCTCTTACTACATGTGTTCACTACCATAATCAATCCAAACTCGAATTCGAGTTCAACCCATCTTTTTATTCATCAACTACTGCTCCAGAAGCAAACCCAACATCAGATTTGAGCAGAACCATCATTGAAACATCTAGTAAACCCTAAATTTGATTTCTGCTTCTTCTCTCTTCTCGGTTTCAAGATTAAACCTCAAATTCCATCTCAAATCTGTGGTAACTCCATCATCTACAAATTCCAACAAAGATAAACCCTCCTCCTCTGAATTCAATTCAGAACCCTTCTTCATTTGGTTAACAGTAATGGCTTCAATTCCTTCTCCTTGCTTATCAACAACCCACAGCTGGAACAAATTCAACTCCAGAGAAACCTACTTCTGTTTCATTTTCAATTTCAGCACTAACCTATCCATCAATCACATCACCAGAGGTATAACACACTGTAACCCTTCAGGTTTGAACAGAAACCCTCTCTGATTCTTCGATTCAAATCGTCTTCCTCTTCATTTCAAACACCAACATGCGAACCCTAGACATTGATCCATACCAAACCCCCAAATTCAGTGTTGATGATGTACTGATTTTAATCTTCAATTCAAACAAGCCAATAATTCTCCATCATCTCGTCTTCACAGATCTCTTCCGCTCAGGGTGATAAAGGAGCCGCCATGGACTCTCTTCTGAGTTTCAGACGAATTGAGAGAAATATCTCTCTTGTTTGAAACAGAATTGTAATGACACGGGATTGGATAATGACAACCCAAACACCCGGATAAGGGCCACCCAGTCTTTGCATGGCTTGTCGGTTTCGCGAAACCGACTGCCTATTCGCTCCTTTGCTCAACCGTAGCTACCTTCGCTCGCCTGTGAATTGGTCTTCTCGCTCTTTTTCGCTTTAAATGGGTGATTTCTTCTCCTTCTGTTCTCGGTGACTCCATTGCACCTAATAAGTCAAAAACACGCGTAAAGTACATAATTCACAAGAAAAATAGCAAAGAAAGCGTAACTACTAGATAGTAAATTAGGTGTTTTAGACACCTATCAGCAGTGATCGGAGCAGGGTCGTGGCAGAGCAATTTGAATAGTTGACGGGAACTTCTCTTCCCAAGCGCTTGATATTATGATTCTGTCAATTCTGCTTTTGATGTTATTCAGCTGATTATTGTTATTGCAAGTAAAGGTAGCTCCATTCAAGGGTAAATCTATTATATCGTGATCGGCAATGAATCTATTGAAACGCCTCATACCAACAGAATTATCAGTCATTGCAATCTATTGAAACGCCTCATGCCATTGCAATCTCTTTTAGCTTGGCCAAAACATTGATTGGGGTCAAACGAACTTCTGAAATTCAGAAGATATATGTGTTGGCGCTTTGACAGTTGTAGAAGTCTACTTTTTTAAACCCGATCAAGTAAGCCCCCAAATAACTATCACCCGATCTCTCTATCTCAAGTTCAAAATTTTTGTGTACTACAATGTTGCACTTGACTAATTTAGTTCATGGGAATTTTTTGAGCTGCGTGCAAAATTTTGGATCACAATGTTAGCAGACCATATAATTGGATCACTAACTAAATTTTGGGACACCAGGGGGGAGGTTGTATGTCAGGTGGAAAATCTGGGGACATGAATAATGCAGACTTTGGCTTACAATCTTACATAGTTAGTTACATTACAGGTCCAGAAGCAAATTTTGCACCACTTAACAAATAAGGTCTCTCGAGATTTTATTTATTTTGGCTTTCATGATAGCATTTAGATCACAATGGTAAATTGTCGGAAGAAAAAAAAAATATAGGTCACGAGGCCAAATTTAGATTATGTGAACAAACGCAAAGTTATGAGACAATTGTTTGGTCAGAAGTCTAGATTTTGGGTTACTTATTACAGTGCCACCATTTCTGAGTTGCGAGCTAGATTTCATCATGTACCAAAGAAATAATCATTTTTTGGGGACCATGGTCTTATTAGGCCACCTTCCCTATGGTTATAAGGGGTGTCCTAAAATGTGGAAATGACTAACCTACCCTTAACCTAATTTAATTTAAAACTAACCTATATATATATATATATAACCACCACATCCTCCCACCACCGCCGCCCACCACTACCACCACCACCAACCACCACCACCTCTCTCTCTATATATATAACTTAATTTAAATCATTAACATATTTACCCTTTTACCTAATTAAAATTATAACTAATCTACAACTTCTTCTTCCTCTATTCTACAATTTTTCTTCTTCTCTTCTTCATCAATTTATGATCATCTAACCCTGATCATATACAAATCTAATCAAAATCATCAAATTTTTAGCCTGGTCGATTCATTGAATTTTCATCGTCGATTAATCAATATTTTATAAACAAACTTATCCATAAGTATTTTCCCACAAACCCATTACTTCTAATTCGTTTTCGATTGAAATTTTGAGCAGTAGTCATCAAAATATGGTTTAAATGGAAGTTGCAGTGACATGTTCGGTTAGGAATAGTTTAAGAAAAACTAGTTTGCTAACCGAACATTCTGAAACCAAGAACACTTCGGTTATCACGAATTAATTTTTTCTTAACCGAACTCAGAGTTCGGTTGGTTCGCAAAGAAGGCTAAAACTATTTTCTAACCGAACTTTACCAATATTACAAAAAACAAAAAAAAATAAAAAAAAATCAAATGTAATCGAACTGTGATATTTTTCCCACTATGTTGATTTTTGATTTAACCGAATTTTTCCCACCATGTTCGGTTGGTTCGCAAAGAAGGCTAAAACTATTTTCTAACTGAACTTTACCAATATTACATAAAAAAAAAAAATCAAATGTAACCGAACTGTGTTATTTTTCCCACTATGTTGATTTTTGATTTAACCGAACTTTGCCTACTATGTTCGGTTGGTTCGCAAAGAAGGCTAAAACTATTTTCTAACCGAACTTTACCAATATTACAAAAAAAAAAAAAAAAAAAAAATCCAATGTAACTGAACTGTGCTATTTTTCCCACTATGTTGAGTTTCAATTTAACCGAACTTGTCCCACTATGTTTGGTTTGTTCGCAAAAAACCTTGACAAACAGAACTCTTAACTAATTGTGTGTAGTTCGGTTAGACATTGGTTGGTATGAAGTTTGTGAAACAACCGAACTTTGTACACTTGGTAAAATCTTAATCAACGCGAAGTTCGGTTACATATAGGTTGCGAACCAACCGAACTTCTAGACCCTAAATTTCGGCAACATTGCGGGCAAACCGAACATTACTCTGTAAATCCTATAAACAAATTTCGGTAACCTGCGTGTTAACCGAACGACTAAAAACCTCCATTAAGAGCGAGTTCGGTAACCTGCGTGTTTGGAAAAAGTAACCGAACTACACTTTTAGATGTGTTCGGTTACCTGTTCTTCACATAAGGTAACCGAACAAGCCCAAATCTACTTAAAAAAATTACATTTTTTTGAAATTTTGGATCAATTCAACCAACATTATCTAAGTTTGAAGCATACCTGGGTACCCAAATACTCTTCCTCCGGTTGTGGTTGGTAAAATCCATGTTTTACTTCTTCATCTTCTCTAACTTTACTCTCTAAATAATTCTACTTCTTTTTTAAAAAAACCCATCTGATTTTTTAATCTCACTAATTATCTTTAACTTAATCATTTCACTAATCATTACACTAACTATTATTAACACTAACTAATCATTACCCAAAATTAATCAGGAGGCTAATTTAGGTATTAATAAAAATATCTAGATAAGGGGTGACCTAGATTTACTTCTAAATGTCTTACTAAAAAAAATAGAACCATGGTCCCAAAAAAAAAACAATGGTCCCAAAAAAAATGGTTCCAAAGAAGTGGAAATTGAATTATTGTCCCTACTATCCATGGATCTTCACAATTATCCTTACAAAAAATATTTATATCCCTGCCTTCTAAATCAGATATCCTGTAATTCTTTAATGTCCTATTTACCCTCTCATCATCGTTGATTAAACCAATCTGTTTTTTTTTTTTTCTGGATCTTAAATTTCTCCCTCTCCTCCTCTGGTGACTATAGCCATGACCACCGTTATCTCCATCGACATCGCCACCGTAAACAACAATTGATTCCGACCTTCCCCCAAACTCACCACCACCACCACCACCACAACCTCAACTTCTTGTATTGAACCATCACAATCTCCTTCAAGAATTTTACTCTATGATTTGTAGATCTACTCAGAAATTCGATGGTGAGGATGATGACGATGAATTGAAGATAGAGTTTCAGAACTGCTTTAATAGAGTTGTTGTCTTGTTCGAATTAAATTAAGTAGATATTTGATTTGAAGAAGAAGACAGATCTCTTCAATCAATTGGTGGTCGATCTTAAATTTGAATTCAATCAGTTAGATGGTGGTGGCGGCGGCGACAACGTCTGTGAATGAGGAGGTATGTATTTTGTATATGTGGGTTTGAATGAGGAGGTAGTTTTCTTTGTTTTGCTATCCAATTTGTATATGTGGGTTTGAACTGTGAATTTGCAATTGCATGTTTTGGGTATGACAAATTATATAAGTGATTATATAGTTTTTCAGTTGATCACAAGCTAGGTATAGTGAGCCTTTCGGTACTGCCGAACAAACTAAAATGTTGTTTTGGTGGCGGGTGTAAATTTTGTTGTAATGGAGGTGACAGTGGTGGATTTGTTGTAGTAGTGGGGATGGGGATGGTGGTGGTGGTGATAGCAACGTTGTAGTTTATAGTGGTAATTGAATTTTTGTCAACTCCTACTATGGTTGTTGATCCATATATTTTGGATCAACTATGGTTGTTGATCCTTATATTTTGGATCAACTCCTGTTGTTGACCCAATTTTTTATTGGATCAACTATGGTGGTTTTGGTTGGAATGATGAAGTTTGTGTTGGATTTTGGTTCTGGTTGTTTTGGTGGTGGTGGTGGTGGTGGTGCTGGAGATGTGTGATTTTTTGGTGGCGGTAATGGTGGAGAGGTACGAATGAGAAATTAGTCATGGAAATAGTAGTAGAATGGTGGTTCCGGTTGTTGTAGTTGTCGAGATTGGTTTTGAAGCTGGTCTTGGAGTTGTTGGTGTTTATGAAGCTACATTTAATGAAATATGGTGGTTATCTGGTTTTAAGCAGGCAGTGATATGGGATCAACTACTGTTGTTGATCCATATATTTTGGATCAACTATGGTTGTTGATCCATCTATATGGGATCAACTACTGTTGTTGATACTTTGAACTCATGCTTTGTAGTTTAAATCATGTAAATTTCTTCCAATGTTGAACTTGTGGTGCAATGGTAGCATGGCTGACTCCATGTCAGATGATGCGTGTTCGACTCACGCCAAGTTCACTCCATTTTACATGGATCAACTTTCATTGCTGATCCAATTTTAGTGGATCAAGAATAGAAGTTTATCCACTAAATTGTATCAACTTCTACAGTTGCGGCGGTGGCGGCGGCGGCGACGGACTAGTGGTGGAGGAGGACTGTTGGTGGTGTAATGGTGGTGGTGAAGGAGTGGTGGTGGAATATTAGTGGTGGTGGCGGTTGGTAGGTGGTGGTTGTTGAACGGTGGTGGTGGAATGGTGGTGGTGGTGGTGCTAGTGGTGGTGGTGAAGTGGTAGAGGAAGAAATTTGTTGTATTTTGAAATAACAAAAAATATTATATGGGTGAGGGTATTAACGTAATCTAATGTGAAATTGATAAGGTTAAAAAAAAGTAGGGACATATTTATTGTTGTATAAGGACATATTTATTGGGTGTAAAAAGTAGGGACATATAAATAATGTACCCTCCAAAGAAATCATCTTAGGAATTGAATTAAAACTGGGCTCAGTATTTGAGGGCCCAAATTACTACCAATTGGAGCTCATCCATCCGAGAAAAGATTTGTCCCGTCGGTCCTACACGAAGTGACTGAATTATTCTTCCGAGCTTTAAAATCTTGGCTTCCGGGATTGTTGTAAATCAGTAAGGGACACAGACACATACGTGGACATTGTTTCTTTATTTTAAAGGTTTCACCTATTTGCCACCCATCTTAATTGCCACACCCATTTATCCTATTTACCACCCATATATTTTAGAATATATCCTAAATACTAATCCTTGACTTTTTATTCACACCCAGCACTAAAACAACCCAAATGTTAAACCCTAAAAAAACTAACCCAAAAACAAAACAACCCTTCTTCTTCTCCCCACCGTCATTTTCTCCACCGTCTCTCCCACCCGCCACCATCTCCAACCACCGATCCTGAACAACTTTTTTTTTGAAAAAAAAAAAAAACAAATGCTATGTCAACTTTGATTCATTAACGGAAGATTTGTAATGGTTTTAGTCTAATAATACTGGACGACTGGAATGAGCATAATACAACCATACTGTTACATCAAAAGCTTCTGTTCATCAAACAAAGAAAGACAACCATAAAAACAATACTAAAACCATACTAATGACAATCATAAAAATAATAAAAGTTTATGGTTAATGATATGTTCATCGAAGCTTCTGTTCATTAATTCTAAAACCATACAAAAAGAACATATAAACTAAAACCACAATGTTTGATTAGTAATCTAGTCTTTCTTTAGGATTCATTAATAATGGTTTTATTTGATTCATTAATGAACATACTCTGAAAAGCTTCTGTTCATCACTGTAATATCCATATTGTTAGTTTAAAGCCACATATGAATAAAAGTTCATATGTGGATTAGGCAAACGATAAATTTTGATTGGGGTAAAAGTTTAGAATCGGGAGACTTTTGAGGATTAATGATTGTGGAAAGGATATCCCCTCGCATAATAATCCTTCCTGGTATCATTTGGATGTCATTAGACTAAGTCTTATGGGGTGCTAGTCTAGCACCTAGATTAGCAGTCATGACTACCTCCTAAGTCTTATGGGAGTGCTAATCTAGCAGCTAGATTAGCAACCACGTCGACCAAATACAGCAACCATTCCGCGCCCGAGGCGCTAAATGGTTCATTGCTTTAAATCTCAAATTCAGATCAAAAATAAATCTCTCAAATAAACCATTCCACGAAAAGGTAGTTTTTCAAGCGCCGAATCATTCAACAGAACTATCTAGCATGCTACTTCACATGCTAGCAACTGGTAGGAGAGAGAACTAGTGTTAACTTTTTTGCCACACTTTTTTTTTGAATTGCAACACTTAAGTGCTAATCTAGCACCTCCAATCTAGCCCATAAGACTTAGTCTAAGCGAGAGTGGCGGAACTCTATTGTTAAACAAATTTTAAGTTTTCGATGAATATTAATGGTGAATCAAAATTCTAATCTAGGGTTCAATAGTTTATTAGGAAAGTTATAGTCAAATCATATTTGACTTTTTATAGGTGGTAAATAGGAAAAAATAGAATAGAATTAAAGAAATGAAATTGTTAGAAATTTTAAGTTGGGTGGCAAATAGGAAATATGTGGGTGGCAAATAGGTGAAACCATTTTAAAAACCCAACGAAATTAACTTTAAAAGTTTCTCCCGTCCGACCAGGGATGCACACTAACAGCACCAAAACCGCAAACCGCACTAACCGCACTGAAACCGCACCGAACCGATGATCCAACGGTCAGTCACGGTTTTCATTTTAATAATCGTTAGATCTACGGTCCGGTGAACGGTTCTACCCATAACCGCACACTAACTGCACCGAACAACCGATTAATAGGGACCGTCGATTAGTTTTTATCCTGATTAATCCTAGCCGTATAGATTAAAGCCTACACCATATATATTTCGAAACCATAATCTCTTCAGCCTATTTTCTTCTTCGTTTCTCTTCCTCTCACTCCTCACCTCAGTCGCCTCCACCACCATTAACAGTAGAACCACCACCCTGATCTTTTAAACCACCTCCATCAAGAGCACCACCACCTCTATGGATGTATCTAGTAAGAAAATACATCTCATGTTCTTTTTCTCATTCTCGTTTCGATTGATTTGTTTGTTTTTCAATTTCTAGGTTTTTTTAATAATTATTCTTCTGTTAGGACTTAGGGTTTCTTTTGTCGAAATGGTTTGCTTGTTGTTTTGTGTTTATCAATCAATTTCTTTTGTCAAATCTTATTTTTCTAATTACAGTCATGGGTTTTTTATTTTAGGTTTTGGTTGAGTTAAGGGGAGGAACTCAAGGAAGGAGTCTGAAAGCTATTATCATTCAGTTTAAGTTAAGGGAAGGAAGGAGTCTGATTACAGGTAACTACTAACTACTTCAATCTTCATTTTGACTTGTTCTGTTTGATTGAGGTTTTGAACTTAGGGTTTGTTGATGTAAAATGTTTTGAAAAAGGTTTGTTGATGTAAAATAAAGTGATTTATGATCTGTGACTTGATATGGTTGAGTACTGATATGGTTGAATGTTGAATGATGTAAAATGTTTTGAAAAAGGGTTTTAAATTTTTAATGGGTGTTGAATGTTGATATGGTTGAGCACTGTGAATGTTAGGCACTTGAATTAGTCATGTTTACTCTGAAATTAAAAGAGAAGTTTGGATTTTTCTTGTGTATGTGCCTGAAATTGAATGACTAGTTTGGATTTTTCTTGTGTATGTGTAAGAACTAACTTGTTTACCTTTGGCATTTGGCAGGGTAATGTTTGGATCAAGTTCAGGTTCATTATCAAGCTGCAAGATGGCAAGTGCATCTCCCTCTCCATCCCCTGCACCTGGGTCTACTGATGTGACACTATCTATAACACCTCAAGTTGATGCTACACAACAAAAAACACAAGCTACACAGCATCCTACACAGGACCCTGCACCTGAAGTTGAACCAAAGAAGAAGGGGAAAACAAGATCAAAAGTTTGGAATGACTTTGTAAGGCTCAGTGAAGAACAAGCACAGTGTAAGCATTGTAAGAAGAAATTGCAAGCACATAGTAGAGGATATGGCACTTCCAGCATGAAGACACATTTAGGCACATGTCTAGAGAATCCCAACAAGAAGCTGAAGGGTCAAAAGACTTTGATGTTTCCACCACCAAAACCTGGACAGTCATCACAACTGGTTGTTGTAAGTTATGACAAGGATATGTGTAGACGAAGATTGACTGAGTTTGTCATCATAGATGAACTTCCATTTAGAATTGTAGAAGGAGAAGGGTTTAGAAGATATAGTGAACATTTGGAACCCAGATTCAAGGTGCCAAGCAGGATGACAATTTACAGAGATCTTTTAATCATCTACAAAGATGAGAAAGAGAAGTTGAAGAAATACTTCAAGGAAAGTAAACAAAGAGTCTCTCTGATAACTGATACATGGACTTCTCCAAACAACTTCAATTATATGTGTGTGACAGTGCACTTCATTGATATCCATTGGAAGCTTCAAAAGAGGATCATTCTGTTTTACTTGATCAAGGGTCATACTGGAGTGGAGATTGGGAAAATGCTTGAGAAATGTTTGCTAGATTGGGGGCTAGAAGATCTTTTTGGTGTGACTTTGGACAATGTCAGTGCAAATACTGTGGTGATCGAGTATCTTCAAACAAGTGTCATCAATTGGACAGGAGCAACAGTGAGATCTCAATACATGTAGGTATAATTACTTTTCTTAGCTCTATTCATTTTGACACTTGAAACTGATTCAATATGAAAACAATTCTTTAGGTTGATAGCATATAATCTTGCATAGCCATGAGTTCTTTGTAGCACTAGGTAAAAAATATTGATTCTAGTCCACTCTTTATATTTGTAACTCGATTCTTTCATGCTTTTATTCTTTGTGCTTGCACTCGATTTTTGATGATATTTCCTTGTTTCATTCTTACCAGTCGGTGTGTTGCGCATGTTCTTGCGCTTGTTGTCAAAGATGCTGTGTTGCTGTATCACAAGTCGATAGGCAGGATCAGATCAGTTATCAAGTTTGTTACTGGTTCTCCCTCTAGGTTGGCCAAATTCAAAGAATGTGCTGCTCTCGAGAAGATTGATTGTAAGAAGATGGTTTTCCTTGATGTGAAGACCCGGATGGAATGCTACGTATATGATGCTTGAAGCTGCCATTCCTTATGAAAAGGTCTTTAAGAGTTTTGAAAGAGAAGATAGGAGCTTTCGACATAAGTATATTTTCAAAGAATCTGAATTTGAAGCGTTGCCTAATACTGATGATGATACTTTTGTAATTGATAATGAAGATTATTATCTTAGTTCATCTAGTGAATCTGAATGTGAAGGAGATGTATCTAAGAAGAAGAATACTAAGAAGAAGAAGAACAAACCTCTTCATCATGCTCCATATGCTGCAGACTGGTCATATGCTAGGTGTCTTGTAAGTGTTTAAAAATCTTCTTTGATGTTACTGTTAAGTTCCCAGCTTCAATTCAGGTTACCACACATGAATTTCTATGGAAGTTGGCCTTGATACATGAACAATTGGTTCGTCTTAGAGCTATAGGAAACCGAGATCCTCATATTTCTAGGATGACAGAAATAATATTTAAAAAGCACAACACATATTGGAGGGATTATGAAGATATGATCTTTGTTATGTATTTTGCTAAGTTGCTTGATCCTCGAGAGAAAGAATCTGGTTTGAAATTTGATCTTGAATGTTTGTATGAGCAAGATGATTTTAGGGTTACGACTATTTTGAAAGCTGTGAAACAAGATATGGGAAAGATTTATGATGAGTATAACAACATGTATTAAAATGCCAATGCAGAGGAAAGTGACATCATTACTTATTGTTGATCATCATTAGTTCATTACTTATATTGCTTATCTGTTTTTTATCATCATTACTTACTATTGATTGTTCTCATGTCTTAGGTACTGGCTCAACATCTGCTGCTGGTGTTGATGACATGGTTGTTTGTGTGCAAGAAGAGAACATTGAGGATATGCTTGAGTCTAGGAAGAAAAGGCGAAGACACTAGTGGAAAAAAGCCGTTTTAAGATAGTTGGGAAGTGTCGTATTAACGGGTTATACGACACTTTGGAAATGCAGCTGAAAGTGTCGTAGATTCAGTGTCTTTTTCTGAAACGACACTTTCGAGTTGACTATGATTTACGATACTTTCTATTTGTCTCTAGGTTTGACACCTCAATTATGTCGTAGATTTAATTTATAATACTAAAAAAATATATGAATCAGATCCGTCTGACCGACTGCAGTCAATCTGACTGGGCTGAAATTATTCTGATTCAAACTCAAATTATGCTGAAATTCAAATGAAATTCAAATAACAGAACCAGATTCTTCTGTATAAAATAACAATTCCATTACACTCATTAAATTGTATTCAAGATTTTAGTTCAAAATCATACAGGAAAGGGTTCAAGTCCTATAAAGTAAGTTCAAGGTATCTTAAAGAGAGTACTACAAGTGCTAAAGATTTCAACATCAATTTCAGTGATTATGACCTGGCATCAGAGCTTGCTTGAGAGCAGAGGCACAAGGTTTTCAGCTCACCTTCATGACAC
Organism: Papaver armeniacum; assembly: GCA_023531295.1. Classification (NCBI taxonomy): domain Eukaryota; kingdom Viridiplantae; phylum Streptophyta; class Magnoliopsida; order Ranunculales; family Papaveraceae; genus Papaver; species Papaver armeniacum. The sequence continues at coordinate 44,420 of JAJJWW010002148.1, read as the reverse complement.
CCATTGCAGAGATAATCACGACACTACATTTAGCTTGATCTAAGTCATTCAGGACATCTTATGCCATCACAACATCTCCCAAGGATATTTTTTCCCACAGTAACATTAAATGTTGTGCCTAAGCCACATCTGACAAATGGAAACTAAAAAGCATAATGAGGTGATATGGAGCTGGAGAAGTTCTAGTCCTACAAATGCATGCATCTTAGAAACCATATCACCTTACGAGCAAAGTAATTGTTCAAGCCAATCTGTAATTGTTGCATCAACGACCATGCTTGCCGTAGCTGTTGCAGGTACAGGCAGTAGCCATGGTACTTTTCCAAATGCAACAACTTTCAAAGGTCTGGCATACGGTTGCAACTGACAATCAAATTCTAAGCCTGCTTATCCAGACCCTGCAAACAAAGTACAGTGACAACATACTTAGCATCTCTTGGATAGATGACTGCGACAAAGCTTGGTAGTGATACCTACACAGATAGACCAATTACGTAAACTAACAGACAATTCATGCTCTTACAATGCTTAGCATGATCGCTAATGTCTCTGCATCACCCACATCCTTTGTCCCCGAGAAGCTGAAATACAACCAGTTAACCATCAATAATCTAACATGTTAACCTGTTAAGCTGAAATACAACCAGCTAACAACGTCAAAGAAAAACTTAAACTTCGAGGAATTAATAGGTAAACATGATCTGCAACATTTACTTGCCTTGTTGCTCGCAACTTTCATTTGGAATTGCACAGCTCCAGGTTGTCCTGTGAACCTTTCAGGAATAGCACCAAAGAATCAAAATGTAAAACAAAGTGATATAAACTTAGAGCAGAAATTTTCTTGAGAAAATACTAGTAAAATTGTTTGCATCTCACCCTTCATTCATGATGCCCAAACTTTGTCAGTGGCAGATTACAGTATTAGCTAACCATGCACCTAATGGTGCTTGTCAAGCAGGAGCCAAGAAGAAATATGCAGTTTCATAATATCAAATCTTTCAGGGACTTGTAATAATTTTGAAAGAAGAAAAATGAACTCATAATACTTCAACAGACTTATAATACTCTGGAAATAAAAAGAAAACATCATGAACAGAACTGGTTTGGGGTAAGCATCGACAACACACTTCGGTTACGCTTTCCCAATAGGCAAAGAAACTTTTCACCACCTTCTTAATTAACAAAACGCATTAAAAAGCAAATTTCTTCTTACTTAACTAAAAGTGTAAGTTTTTAAAAGAAATCATTAAAATTTCATGGTCCAAAATCAGTTAGCACATAGCAAAATTCAAACCAAATCGAGTGAGAAAATTCCTTAACGCCATCCTAACCTTCTTCTATTTCAGTACTTTCATAGCATGGAACTCCTCTCAATGCCCATCAACTAGTTCTACGCTTACTGGATTATCTGTTCCGCCGAACTTCCTGACGTTTCCCACGACCTTCTTGGATCCTTTCAAGTCTACAGTAGTACTCACTGCTTTTGGTCCTTAACTGCATCGGCAATAGTCATCCAGAACTTACCAGTTGTTCCAAATCTTTCTCAAGGTGTTGGATACCAAGATCGAACACATCATACACAAAACCGTTAAGTTTTCGGACACGGATCATATAAAAATTCTACACAAGATCCCATGTATGTTAAACAACAAAATTAACCAAAATGACATGGAATCAAAACAAGCAAACTACCCCAGATAACCCTGTGATATACAACATCATACAAGATCACAAAATACTAACTTTCAAATCTTCCAGGCTTGCTGTAAGCTCTGCTCGCTAACTGCAGAAACTTCTCTTTGTCCTATGTGGGTGGGGGACAAAACAGAAGGAGTGAGCGAATGCCCAGTAGAGGGTATAACAACAAAAACGTAATGCCAGTGCTAAACATGAATAAATAGACAAGAGCAGCAGTTAAATAAAAATGCAGAAGAAATGTAAGTCTTGCGCAAATATAAATCATAAAAATATTCAGAGCCGCAAATAAAATTACTCTACTATTTTTATGGCCAGTGCCACCGTCGGGTAGTTCCGGTTACCAGCCATCGTTGCCGCAACGACCTTCCGGATAGGCACCGAGGTGGTGGGGTGCCACTTAGGCCCGACGTTCCTAAAGTAGAGCTCTCTAATCCTTAGTAACAGCAATTGCAAGTAAATTCTCAAGTAAAGAGCACTTTCTAAAATCATGGCTGATTTACAAAGTCAAAAGGCAGCGATGCCGCAACTTATCCAAAAGCCTGCTCCTTAAGTGACAATACCAAACTCGAAATACAGTCTATACACAATAGAAACTTCAACAAGACCAAATCCATAAATCAAAGTATACCATACACATAATTCGACCTTTTTAAATGAGATTACTCAATCAAGATTGCAAGTAATTAAGCTGGTGTCGCGAGATAAGGCAAATTGGAGGGTTGGCAGTAGCACATAAGTTTTCTGACAAAAATTAATAAAGAACAAAAAGGACATACAACCAAGGCCTATACGGACGAAAGAAAACATGGCATCATCAATTCATGGAAAATAGAAAGTACCCAGCAACATATTTATACTGACATTCAAGCAAATGTTCATACACATGGCTTTGTTTATCCAATTAAGATATATGTAGACAAAATGAAATAAATGGGACAGAATGGAAATCATTTAATCAGCACCCAATGTAAGATGGTTTCACAAAAATCTCAAAGATCAACTGATGCCTCAAGTGGTGTGAATAGAAAACTAGATTAAACAAATTCTTTTAAGTAACAACCAAGTGGTTAAAAGAAATGAATAAACCTGAATTAGGTAAAGAGATCATGGTTATAAAATAGCAGGAGGGGGGGAGGTTAAAAATACAAAAATCCAGTGAAAGAATTTCAAATTCTCAGGCTATATGTGAAGTTTAAAATACTAAATTGGTTGAGTCATTTTTACAAACAGAACAATATGAACTATCAAAAAATAATTATGTGAATGGATGAGCCATTTTCTCAAACACATTAACATCAACACGGACAATAAGGTTTGCACCTAGACTTATCCCTGTATGATCATCATTTTACAAGACAAAAAAAAAAAAACCATTGACTCAAACAGAAAATAATTATCTGGGTGAGACATTTTATCAAACACACAAACATCAGAGCTTGTTGTATACAGTGCTAAACATCAGAGTTTACCTGATAAAGATCTATCTACCCAGCCAACAGTTTCACTCCCAAGCTACAAAAACAAATTAACCAAAACCCCATATTCAGTAGCACAGTTCCGTGTATATAAGAATTGAGTAATTAAGTAGTGGAGTTAGAGAATTTATTCATAATCTTACTTTTGATGCTACCTTCTGGAGCTTCTCCAAGACCAACCCAATCTCTATTTCATCTACATGCACTAAACAAAAATCTGAGTTGTCTACACCAGAAAATAAAATTGAACCAAAAAATGCATTTAGGGGAAATTTTTGTTCCCATATATAACCTTGGGTTGAGAAGAAAGTAATGTCACCAAAATGAAAAATCAACAACAGCAGTTAGAGAGGTCATATTATATTTACATCTGAAATTTAATTAAAAATCAAAACACTATATTTTTTTATTTTTTTGATCGGCAAATCAAAACACTATAAGAAGCTTGAGAATTCTAAAATCACAATAGAGGATGTTTAAAATGAAATTCCAAAGGTAATTGAAGAATTAAGAATATAGCAAAATCTTACCCTTACCCATTCATGAATACTACATATTCCGTCTCATCACCAGCACCACACCATCATCATCAGGAATCATATGGTAATGGATTTTCTGATGTATCATGTCTTTTGTATCATCTCAAAAGGAACCAGTTAAAGAAACCGCAACCTTAATCAGGAAAAAAACCACTTCAATCGAAACTATTACAAACAAAATCAAGAGCTTAAAATTCACCCTAACCCAAATATAAAAAATTACATTTCTGATAGTGAAGATGATGAACAAGAATGAGTCACATAATTACCAAAAAGGGTAGTCACTAAATTACGAATCTGAGCTAGGGTTTGCTATATCATGAATTTCTTTCAGGCAGCAGCAGCAACCCCTGTGAAGTAAACCCGAAAAAATGCTCAGATCTGAAATTAGTTGAGAGATAGTGAAATAAATTGAGAGAAATAGCAGAAGATAATCTAGCATCACCTCAAATACGAACGGGTTTTCATGGTGGAGATTTTCTTCCTGGTTCATGTCATGAAATGGATCTGGTGAGTGAAGAAGAAATTGTTTTTCTTCAGAGAGGAGGCGGCTGTGAGGAAAGAGAAAAAGTAAAGAGAATGAAAGAGAAATATAGGTTCCATAAGCAAGTGAGATGTTTTTCATCAGATAAGCTTTTGAGAGTAAATCCCAACCATACACATAAAATAATCTGACTACAGTAACTATGCTATAGACGTGTCGTTGGCTAAGTCAACCAAAGTCCTAACACAACCACGTCTTTGACTTAGTCAACGACCATATATAAAGTATCGTTGTCTAAGTCAACAAAAGTCCTAGTACAACGACAATTTGACTTTAGTCAACGACACTACATGTATGTTGTCAGATCGCGATGTTTAGTTAGTGTCGTTTCATTATGTCTCAGATAGCCCATTTTCCACTAGTGAGAATGAATGTTCACAGTACTCATCCAAAGTCAGAGCTTGAAAGGCATTTGCTTGATGACTGTGAAGCATCTACCAGGGAGTTTGATATTCTGGCATGGTGGCAGGCTAATAGTACCAAGTATAAGGTACTATCACTTATGGCAAAGGATATTTTGGCAATACCAGTGTCCTCTGTTGCTTCAGAATCTGCATTCGATACCGGAAAGCGCATTTGTTTGTACCCAAAATTACTTTTGGGCACAAAACACGATGAATGGATAGTTTTGGTGAGTATTGGGGTTTGCAGACGGATTGGAAAGCAAATAAAGAGACAAAGATGAACGCAGGTTTTACGTGGTTCGGCATGGCTTGCCTACGTCCACGGATGAATCCCCTTGGGGAGAAATGTTTTATTGATTTTTCTATTACAAAGTATGTTTTTTCTCTCCTCTCATCCTCCTTTTCCTCCTCATTTCTGCTCCCTCCTATTTATACTGATTTCATATCTAAATATAACATAAATTATATTAATTTGCTCATTCAAGCCACCATCATCAATTAATTTGTATGAATCAGGTGGAGTTAATTCGCATGTATGAAACTATAGCCTTTAGTCTTGTATGGTGAAGCTGCTTTAATTAGTAGCGCATGGTTTGGCTAACTGCAATTAGTCTTTGCATGGAATTGATGGATGAAGCTTTGTTGATATTCAATTACATAAATGATGGTGAAAGTATTGGTGGACACTTCTTTGCGGAACAGTGACGCATGGGTAGGGACTGGCTTGATGGTTGAGCGAGGCATGATGGTGGCGGTGTGGATGGAGGCCGGTGGCGGCATGGATGGAGACTGGTTGGCGGCGTGGAAGAGTTTTTGGTAGGGAATTGGTTTGCGGCTTTCTTTGGCTACAAGATCGAAAATTGGCTAGGGGTGCGACCGACCTCGATAGTTGGCCGAATACGGTTGACCTTGACCCCGTTGACCGACCGTTGACCATGACCTTGACCGGAAGTTGACTTTGATAGTTGACCGACTTTGACCATCGATCTTGACCTAAGTTGACTTTGATAGTTGACCGACTTTGACCATCGACCTTGACCGAAAGTTGACTTTGATAGTTCACCGATTTTGACCATCGACCTTGACCTAAGTTGACTTTGATAGTTGACCGACTTTGACCATTGACCGGTCAGTGCAGTGGTGGGATGCCTTGGTTGACTCGGTTAGTGGGCTTGGATGAGGACCAAAACATGATTCAAGTATCAATTTGGCCCATTAAGTGGTATTTTTACTTATGGTACAAACATCGCCCCCTCTTAACCTCCAACTTGTTGGGGTTAAGAAAAATTTCGTGTTCCTTAGTCAATGATAAAACTCGCCCCCAAGTGTGGACTATTGATATTGAGGTGATTGGCGAACTTCCCTTGTTGTTTGCGGAAATCAAGACGCCCCCAAGAGTACATTTATGTTGCTGAAGCGTAAATAGAAACGCCTTCGTTGATTGTGGAGATCGTAATCAAGTCGCCCCCAAGTCTTGCCAAAACAATGCGAGGTGATGCGGCGGAAGCTTGATAATGGAGCGGAGTGATGTTGGAAATGGGCGGTAACAACATTGAGTGGTCTGTGCGGCATTGTGATCAATTTGAATTTGCGGGAGTGACAACAAAGCGCAACGCGGCGGCTGCGATCAGCTGAAATTGTGGAGTGACGAGCAAAAGCTGCTGACTGCAGTGAAGTGCGATCACCGGGATCGGCGGAGTTAAAAAGTGCCGATCGCGACGGCCGATCAGGCCGTGCAAAGACATCGAGCATTGCGGCCGGTGCGATCAATTTGATCGGGGAGCAAAATCGCACTACGGCGATGCGATCACCGATCTGCGGGAGTTGCGACAATGGACTACAGACTTCGATCAGTTGGGTGCAGCAAAGATCGAGCATTGCGGCGGCCAATGGGTTGTCGGCCGACACAAATATAATTACACTTTCTTACTACTCAAAATATATAATGAAGCAAGGGCAAGAAAGGATCGATCCACGAGAGAGGTCTAGGTTGTCAATATGTTATGGTTTCCTATATAAAACACCGAGGATTTTACGATTTTATGTAATAAAATAAAATAAAAGCAAATAAAGAAAAGTAAACGAATCAAATTACGGATGAAAAGTATTGGTCATGGATTTCGTCTACAATCACAAACATGTTTTCAACACAATAACTAGAATTGATATTTTAATCTCAACTTTTATCAAAGACCCTAGAATACCTTGATCGCAAGTATATCCCGCAAATCTCCTCATGTCATCAACAAACACATTAAAAGATGCGAATATGAATTCTACCTAAAGGAACAACCTAACGTGTAAAAGCACTAATCAAGTTTAATTCCCTAGATGCATTAGGTTCTATGAAATCAGGGCCAATCAAAGCGATCGAACGTGGAAAGCGCACTAATCCGATTTAACAAAGGTTATGACTCACATATGATCATAAGAATATATCACTACAAACTAAAATCATATTTATGCTACTTGCAATCCAGAATTATCACTTTTGCGTATAATAACCCTAATCTAGCAATAAAGATGAAAGCAAACTCAATCGATTTGCGACTCGACTAAACAAGCATTCAAATCATGTAACAATATTAATAGTGAATCATAAACGATAATATGGAGACAAAACTAATTTATTGAATTAAAACCCATGTTTGGAAATCCAACTTATTCCATAACCAATAATAAAACTCTAGCTCATATTCATGGAGTTCATAACAAGAAGAAAGAGAAGAGACTTCATGGTTTCTAAACCCTAGAAAACAAAGTAGAGGCAAAACATAGATAAAAGATTATATAAGATGATATCCCACATTAGGTAAAAGTCCTCTCTTTTATATGTTTCTCTATTTCCATAAAGGATACTCCTTCCAATATTAGGTCTTCTCAAAATCCATCTCCAAGTGGTCCACCAAGCCCATGTGTGAGAAAAACCCATGTGAAAATTCTGCCAAAAAACTGCCGCCGGAAAACTGGGATTATGGCCGGAACTTGGCCGGAAAGTCGCCGGAAAAATATTTCAGGTGACCGGCAACGTCAAACCGGTCACCGGTCATCGGGTCGGATCAGTCGACTCAACTCGGGTCAAGGCACTGAGTCAAAACGGGTCAAGTCAGGTGAGTCAGGGTCAGTCAGCACTGAGTTAGATGGAGTCAGGTTCTGCCTTAGCTGATTGACCTTACTAATCTTGGCTCAAGCCATTGCACTAGCCTAAGCTTGTGCAGCACCATCATTGTGCATCACCAGCCATGATGGCTATACCTTTTGTAGCTTTCACATCTCTATAACCATTAACCAGTTCAGCTCATGCATTCCTGTAAAACAATCCACCACATCTCAGGCCAAGTTCATAGCAGCTATTCACAAGCCCCAGTTCTTTCTCTTGCAATTGCAACTGCATCTCACACAAACTCAGCCAGCTTGTACTCAAACATACAACTAATCACCAAAGAAATCCTTGTTTCTTTTTAACTTCAATCTAGCTAGTGATCAACCAACAAAGCACCCTTGTAACAATCTCCGGAGACACTACCACTCTACACATAACCATTGGAATCATGCCTGCAATCCTCGGACAACTCCCATTTGAAGCTCCTTCTCACCACCCGTAGCTTCAAATCTGCCATCAACATTATCCATGTCTTCTCTCGAGTTCCATGCTCTAACTCGAACTCCAGCTCCAATTGTCACAACCATCTTTCGTACTCTCTGCCATTCTCTTCTATCACCGATCATTGGCTGCATCATCTACTTACTACGATATGCAACTTCGTCACGATCAACATCATCACGATCGAGATCCAAAGACACCGGGCTACGCCTCTCATCGAAACCACAACTGCCATCACTGCGACTCACACCACAGCATGCTCGAGCCATCCGCAATCGCCAATATCCGGTGTAAACACCACCAAAGTATTCATAGTCTGCCATTCTCCATCTCAGTGTCGCCAGCAACTGCAGCTATGCCACTTCCCTTGCTCAATCCTTTCACCTGCAACACAATCTCAATCTGAGCCCTGCAACACAATCTCAATCTGAGCCCTGCAACACAATCATTGCAGCTGCACTTCAAGGCCAGCAGTACCAATTGCTAGTCTCTGCAAAAATCATCCTAACATTCATCTAATAACTGCTCCATTCCAGCTTATCTTGACTGCAACTCGGCTTTTGAACTTCCAGCTGCAACTTATCTCAACATCATCAATACCAGCTCAGGCATCGCTTCATCTTAGTATTGTCCACCGCTTCTTGCTTGCAATCCCAGTCTTTCAGACAAACTCAAGCCGCACTTCTATAACAAGCAATCTCACCAGACCCATTTGCACATTCTGCTTTTCACCTCCTTATGCAACATCACATGAGTCTCCACCAGAGCCTAGCTTCTGTAGCTTCCACCTTCTCAAATCCTCCCTGTACCACAAACAGTCCTGCAACTTCAGCTCAGGCAACACTTGCAATTCCAGTGGCCAACTCAACTTCAGCTCACAACCTTCCAGCCTTGCCTTTGCTACTTAAACACACTCACATCACCAACTGCAAAACATCCACCCGATTCTTTGCGGCTTTACTTGAGCCTGCTTGCAACAACACCACCAGCACTGACAAAATTACCAGCTCCATTCCCAGCAAACCTGCACAATCCATTTCCACCAAGTCAAGCTCCACTGCCATCGCAATCTCATTCTCCTTCTCAGTGTAACAGAAATAACAACTGAACCAGATGAATCCACGACTAACACCCATCTTCCAAACGACATCAGTATCCTAAACCTCAATCATCATTTCAATCTACTCATCTCTCGATTTGCAGCTTCAGAAAACCTAATCTTCCCTGATTCCAACACAAACACCATCACTGATGTCTTCAATTCCTTTCTTTGAAACCCTAATTTCGATTCCCTCTTCTCAACCGAAAACAAAAGAAATACATCCTCTGAGTTCTCAATTTCATCATCAATTCTCAAATCTTCTTCTCAGTTCAATGAATCTGCCGAAACAGGAATTCGAGCAATCCCCATCTTACTTCTTCTCAAACTCAGGAAATATCTCTCGATTCCTCTCTGAATCTCCTCATGTCGAACTCAGATTAACCATCACCAATACCCATCTTCGAGAACACCAACCCTAATTCGATTCGATTTCTCTCAACTCTCTTCTATCAGCCATTTATTTTATGTCTCAATTTCAGGTTCTGGTGCAAATATTGAGAGTAAATTCTCGACTTAGGGTTGTAATAGGGTTATATTTAGTGTCCGATCACCTTCATAAGAGGTACTTCAGATGGCATCCCCTTAACCATGGCTCCACTGTGTTTAGTACTCCTCCAAATAGAGTTGCCCCTTAACCTTGGTTGGGCTCCAGATAGTGTTCGCCCATGAAATGACAATTTTACCCTTTTGGCTCAAATAGAGAAATTTCTTCTTCTTTTCCTCCGTGCGACTCCAGAATACCTGATAACTCAAAAACACGCGTAAAGTATATAATTCACAAGAAAAATAACAAAGAAAGCGTAACTACTAGATAGTAAATTAGGTGTTTTAGACACCTATCAGATTCCCCCACACTTAGACTTTGCTAGTCCTCGAGCAAATCAAATAAAACAATTATAAAAGATACACACAACTCCGTATCGTCGAGCTACGGTCACTTTTAGCATAAATAACAAGCCTTTAAACCCCTAGGTGTCCCTAGTGGACGAGTTATAGTCTCGTGAGGGTTTACTAGAGATATACCCACAAAACCTATTTTTTCCAACTTACTAGTTCTCCGTAATGATAGTATCCAACGCGCTAAGAAGACATAGAGATTCTGCACACTAGTCACAAGAAGTTAGACACATAAATGAACACAATCTCATTCTTAAAAGTTGAGAGAGAAATAACCATACCTTCTCGACAAAAATTCGGGTTCGGAGTGATCGAAAGTCTCGACTCTGCCTCACAAGAAAGGGTTTTATGATATTGCTCTCAATAATAAACACTTTTTATGGGTCACACATGTGTCGGTAGGAATGAAGAGAGAATCCTGCGACACGTTGAATGGTAGGAAGGTAAAAACCCTCCGAAATATTTTGAAAACCACATCTTTTAATAATTTTTGAAAACTCATTTTTCTGACGATCTCTACGAAAGGAAATCAACCATTTAACGAAGGTGGGAATATGCTTACTTACCTCGTTATCTGTTCGGCGTGCATCTAGCACCACTCTCACAGCATCCATAGAAACGTCTTCGGTCTTCAATCGGTGTCTTCATCTTCGTCTTCGGTCTTCAACTCTTGATGATAACTCTTGAACTTCGTAGAATCTTGACAATATGATTCTTTCCTCTAATTCCTTATTGCGTGAAACTTCATTATAGATATCCCTTCTTTCCATTGGCTTTATTGAAAGAATACAAAACTAAAAACGAACTATACAAACCCATTTTTTTTTCTTTTTTTTTTCTTTTTTTTTAAATAAGGAATAAAACAAATACAAAATAAAAATAAAACAAAATAATAAAAACTATTAACAAACCTAAAAATTTTCTCTTGTCTTTTTTTTTTTTTTCTTCTAATTTTCGTTTTTTTTTTTTTTTATATTTTTTTTTCCTTTAAGACAAGAGAAAAATAAAATACAAAAAACAATAAAAATGTAAGTACAAAGGCCATGGTATAAGTATTGTACCGCTTGATTCTTCACAACTTGTATGTCTCGATATCATAAACTTCTCGAACTCTCATCTTGATAATTTTCACTCTTTTTTGTATTGTTGCTTGTAAACCTCAAACGTCTTCAACTTTCCTTGTAGATTTGTGATGCTCCTCTTGTTGATGATGATGGTGTTTCTATGGACACATTGGTGTAGAGAGAGATAAGGTGGATGGTGCTAGCTAAACAAGATTACAAGTGGTATGTAAGTTAGCAATTCGATGTCACCAACATGGTTGATAAAAATAGCACTCAAGAGATCAAAATAGTGCTTCTATGGTGGGAAGTTGGACAGCTCACCATTCTGCCCGAAATTTACGTACGGTGACACACACTCTAAAAGCACAAATTTAGACAGGTACAAAGAATTGAAGGTTGGTGCCTCACATTATGTAACTTGGGTAGTCTCCACTATAGGGGATCACTGTTCTAATACCGAATTCAGTCTGCACCTTATTTGCCACTGGCATGGTTAAATCCAACTTTAACTCTCATACAATTAAGAAACCCGATCATGTTCTCTGTCATCTCTAAGTTCGATCACTAGTATGAGATTATCGATGTAATCTTAGCGACATGTATACTATGTGACTCTAAACTAACTACAAGTTGGAGTTTTTTTATTCAAATATATACAAAAAATTGAAAATTTTGACTCAAAAATGCTAAAAACTCTATATGCAAAAGACTTCCCCCACACTTAAACTTCACATTATCCTCAATGTGTAAAACCGAAAATTCTGAATTCTGACGTAACAGCATATAAAACGCAAAAACTGTACAAATTGGTAAGGAATTTGGAAAAACTCCATTTCACAAAAGTTGTTCATCTACGTGTTTTCTACAAAGTGTCAAAAGGGAACAGTGTTTCGATAAACGGTCTGACAGTTATGGTCTCTGGAATGAACTACGTGCAGTCTGAATTTTTCGACGAAAAGGTATTCATCATAATTCTCTTGTAAGATAGATTCCCGGACGCAATGAAATTAAACATGGGGATGCAAATATGATATGAAAACTATAAAAATAAATAATAAAAGGGACTAAAATACAAAACCTATGGGTTGCCTCCCATTTAGCGCTTGGTTTAAAGTCGTCATTAGACTCTTTTGTTATCGTCCATATACCAACAATCTGAAAAGTTGAGGATCCTTCCATAGAACCTGTTTTTCAAACACTAGCTTCACACAAATATTAGTACAATAAAGCAAAAGTGAAGCTATGAACCGATAAAAAGCTTCCCCACACTTATTCTTGTCCACACTCGGAAGTGTATAAAGAATATAGAAGTTGGGTACATCCACGGTTTCTTGTTCCAAAACCTGCATAGTATGAGAATCAAGTATCTCTAATGGCGGAAAACGAGAAACAAAGTCATTCTACAATATTCTCGAAGCACATACATTCAAACCAATAAGAGGTAAAGGAGAAGAAACAATAGGCAAAGGGTTAGATAAACCTTGCACAATCTCTTTTATCACGGAATCCTCTTCATCCTTGAAAAACTCAAGTGAATAATTCACCTCATGTATATCATGGTCCTCTATCAAACCTTGCAACCATTCTTCATCCGTTTCTGCCTTAACCAAAGTTTCGACATAAACATCATCATTAAAATCATTTGCAAGCTCAATTGGGTCTTCCACAATAGTGGTCATAACGGTCTCATTCTCAACATACTCCTTTTTGTTGTAAGGCACATACTCTTTTGCGGATCCAAATTTTATTATAAGAAACTTTTTTAGAACACTCGAAAATGCATCATCCTCAAGCTCCGCCCTTTGAATAGGCTCTTGATCATTATTAAGATCAATGCTTGAGTAATCTACACAAGTGTCGACAGATTCCTCTTCGTCTTCATCTTGATCCCAAAAAGACTCCATTGTACACTCCTCGGGGATGTCACCATGAGTTGTTTCAAGCAATGTATCATAATCACCGTCACCATCATAGTCAACATAAGATTGGTCCTCGCTGAATTTAGTGTTGCTAATCTCTAACTCATCCTTTTGAATAGGTGAATGATCATTATTACGATCAAGAGTTGAGTTAACTACATAATTATCCACGAAAGTGCCCAAGGATTCGCCTTTTTCAACATTAGCATCAATCAAATATTCATCACAAACCATATGCACATAAGAATTATCTATATCTTCCTTTTATTGATCAATGCCTCTTCGCAAGCTAGTAAAACCTTCACGAAGTTCTTGGAGTTGCTCGTTTGTAGTCTCTTTTGCTTTTTGAAATTCCTCTTGTAAAAAGTTGGAAACATTGTCTATAAAGTTAGAGACTTTTTGTTCACAAGCATAAGAATCCTCCCATCCTTGTGGTTGTTCACACACATACCCGCCATAAGGTTGTTGAGGAAAACCATAAGGTTCCATGGAATATTGGTCATAACCAATGAATTGGTTTTGATTATACCCATGAAATTGGTAGTTATCATATTGTTGAGGTTGTTGAAAACCGTATCCATCCATGTAGTATGCTCCTTCCATGAGAAACAAGCACTTGAAATAAAATTCTCAAACCAAGGTTAAAACCTAGAAAATAAGAAAAAGAAAAACAAAAAGTAAAAACAAAAATAAGAAACCAAAAACAAGTGACAACCGCTGCCTCCCAAGAAACGGCGCCAAAATTTGACCGGTTGTCACCGACACAAATATAATTACACTTTCTTACTACTCAAAATATATAATGAAGCAAGGGCAAGAAAGGATCGATCCTGACGAGAGGTCTAGGTTGTCAATATGTTATGGTTTCTATATAAAACACCGAGGATTTTCTCGATTTTATGTAATAAAATAAAATAAAAGCAAATAAAGAAAAGTAAACGAATCAAATTACGGATGAGAAAGTATTGGTCATGGATTTCGTCTACAATCACAAACATTTTTCAACACAATAACTAGAATTGATATTTTAATCTCAACTTTTATCAAAGACCCTAGAATACCTTGATCGCAAGTATATCCCGCAAATCTCCTCATGTCATCAACAAACACATTAAAAGATGCGAATATGAATTCTACCTAAAGGAACAACCTAACGTGTAAAAGCACTAATCAAGTTTAATTCCCTAGATGCATTAGGTTCTATGAAATCAGGCCAATCAATCGAACGTGGAAAGCGCACTAATCCGATTTAACAAAGGTTATGACTCACATATGATCATAAGAATATATCACTACAAACTAAAATCATATTTATGCTACTTGCAATCCAGAATTATCACTTTTGCGTATAATAACCCTAATCTAGCAATAAAGATGAAAGCAAACTCAATCGATTCGCGACTCGACTAAACAAGCATTCAAATCATGTAACAATATTAATAGTGAATCATAAACGATAATATGGAGACAAAACTAATTTATTGAATTAAAACCCATGTTTGGAAATCCAACTTATTCCATAACCAATAATAAAACTCTAGCTCATATTCATGGAGTTCATAACAAGAAGAAAGAGAAGAGACTTCATGGTTTCTAAACCACTAGAAAACAAAGTAGAGGCAAAACATAGATAAAAGATTATATAAGATGATATCCCACATTAGGTAAAAGCCCTCTCTTTTATATGTTTCTCTATTTCCATAAATGATACTCCTTCCAATATTAGGTCTTCTCAAAATCCATCTCCAAGTGGTCCACCAAGCCCATGTGTGAGAAAAACCCATGTGAAAATTCTGCCCAAAAATCGTCGCCAGGAAAACTGGGATTATGGCTCTAACTTGGCCTAAAGTCAGCCTAAAAATATTTCAGGTGACCAGGCAAAGTCAAACCGGTCACCGGTCATCGGGTCGGATCGGTCGAGTCAACTCGGGTCAAGGCACCGAGTCAAAACAGGTCCAAGTCGGGTGAGTCGGGGTCAGTCGACCTTGAGTTAGATGGAGTCGGGTTACGCCTTAGGCCGATTGACCTTACTAATCTTGGCTCAAGCCATTGCACTAGCCTAAGCTTGTGCAAACACCATCGTGTGCATCACTTTGACCATGATGGCTATACCTTTTGTAGCTTTCACATCTCTATAACCATTAACTAGTTCAGCTCATGCATTCCTGTAAAACAATCCACCACATCTCAGGCCAAGTTCATAGCAGCTATTCACAGGCCCCAGTTCTTTCTCTTGCAATTGCAACTGCATCTCACACAAACTCAACCAGCTTGTACTCAGCTACAACTAATCACCAACAAATCCTTGCTGCATAACTTCAATCTAGCTAGCTGACTGAACCAACAAAGCACCCTTGTAACAATCTCCAGAGCCACTACCACTCTCGCACATAACCATTGGAATCATGCCTGCAATCCTCAGACAACTCCCATTTCAGAAGCTCCTTCTCAGTACCACCTGTAGCTTCAAATATGCCATCAACATTATCCATGTCTTCTCTCGAGTTCCATGCTCTAACTCGAACTCCAGCTCCAATTGTCACAGCCATCTTTCGTACTCTCTGCCATTCTCTTCTATCACCGATCATTGGCTGCATCATCTACTTACTGCGATATGCAACTTCGTCACTGATCAACATCATCACAGTCGAGATCCAGCAGCACCAGCTCTGCCTCTCATCGAAACCACAACTGCCATCACCTGCAGCTCACTGCACAGCATGCTCGAGCCATCCGCAACTGCCAATATCCAGTGTAAACACCACCAGTATTCATAGCCTTCCATTCTCCATCTCGATGTCGCCGCAGAATCGCAGCTATGCCACTTCCCTTGCTCAATCCTTTCACCTGCAACACAATCTCAATCTGAGCCATGCAACACAATCATTGCAGCTGCACTTCAAGGCCAGCAGTACCAATTGCTAGTCTCTGCAAAAATCATCCTAACATTCATCTAATAACTGCTCCATTCCAGCTTATCTTGACTGCAACTCGGCTTTTGAACTTCCAGCTGCAACTTATCTCAACATCATCAATACCAGCTCAGGAATCGCTTCATCTTAGTATTGTCCACCGCTTCTTGCTTGCAATCCCAGTCTTTCAGACAAACTCAAGCCGCACTTCTATAACAAGCAATCTCACCAGCACCCATTTGCACATTACGCTTTTCACCTCATTATGCAACAAAGACATGAGTCTCCACCAGAGCCTAGCTTCGTAGCTTCCACCTTCTCAAATCCTCCTGTACCACAAACAGTCCTGCAACTTCAGCCTGCAGGGCAACACTTGCAATTCCGGTGGCCAATTCAACTTGACTCACAACCTTCCCAATTTTGCCTTTGCTACTTAAACACATTCACATCACCAATCGCAAAACATCCACCCGATTCTTCGACTTTACTTGAGCTGCTGCAACAACACCACCAGCACTGACCAAATTACCAGCTCCATTCCCAGCAAACCTGCACAATCCATTTCCACCAAGTCAAGCTCCACTGCCATCGCAATCTCATTCTCCTTCTCAGTGTAACAGAAATAACAACTGAACCAGATGAATCCACGGCTAACACCCATCTTCCAAACGACATCAGTATCCTAAACCTCAATCATCATTTCAATCTACTCATCTCTCGATTTGCGACTTGAAAACCTAATCTTCCCCGATTCCAACACAAACACCATCACTTGATGTCTTGATTCCTTTCTTTGAAACCCTAATTTTGATTCCCTCTTCTCAACCGAAAACAAAAGAAAGACATCCTCTGAGTTCTCAATTTCATCATAAATTCTCAAATCTTCTTCTCAGTTCAATGAATCTGCCGAAACAGGAATTCGAGCAATCCCCATCTTACTTCTTCTCAAACTCAGGAAATATCTCTCGATTCCTCTCTGAATCTCCTCTTTGTCGAACTCAGATTAACCATCACCAATACCCATCTTCGAGAACACCAACCCTAATTCGTTTCGATTTCTCTCAACTCTCTTCTATCAGCCATTTATTTTATGTCTCGATTTCAGGTTCTGGTGCAAATATTAAGAGTAAATTCTCGACTTAGGGTTGTAATAGGGTTATATTTAGTGTCCGATCACCTTCATAAGAGGTACTTCAGATGGCATCCCCTTAACCATGGCTCCACTGTGTTTAGTACTCCTCCAAATAGAGTTGCCCCTTAACCTTGGTGGGCTCAGATAGTGTTAAGCCCATGAAATGACAATTTTACCCTTTTGGCTCAAATAGAGAAATTTCTTCTTCTTTTCCTCCGTGCGACTCCGAATACCCGATAACTCAAAAACACGCGTAAAGTATATAATTCACAAGAAAAATAACAAAGAAAGCGTAACTACTAGATAGTAAATTAGGTGTTTTAGACACTATCGCCAGCCCTAACGATCGAGTGGACTACGGGAGTTGCGAACAGCTGGACTGCTAGCGGCACTTCGATCAGGCTGTCTGCAGCAACATCGAGCATTGCAGATTGACCGGTTGTCGTAACACAAATATAATTACACTTTCTTACTACTCAAAATATATAATGAAGCAAGGGCAAGAAAGGATCGATCCCACGAGAGAGGTCTAGGTTGTCAATATGTTATGGTTTCCTATATAAAACACCGAGGATTTTCTCGATTTTATGTAATAAAATAAAATAAAAGCAAATAAAGAAAAGTAAACGAATCAAATTACGGATGAGAAAGTATTGGTCATGGATTTCGTCTACAATCACAAACATGTTTTCAACACAATAACTAGAATTGATATTTTAATCTCAACTTTTATCAAAGACCCTAGAATACCTTGATCGCAAGTATATCCCGCAAATCTCCTCATGTCATCAACAAACACATTAAAAGATGCGAATATGAATTCTACCTAAAGGAACAACCTAACGTGTAAAAAGCACTAATCAAGGCTGGACTGCCCCGAGTACAAACGGAGACGGATAGTAGCTCAATCGAGCTGGACTGCAGGAGTACAAACGAGAGACGGACAGTAGTAGCTCAATCAATTTGGACTCACAGCAGTGCTGGATTTAAACGATTCGATAAACCTAGGTGTAACAGTTACAAATAAAACTAGAACGGCATCGGTTGCGTCCAACCGGAGTGCAACAGAGGCACCTCGGTTGCGTCCAAGCTGAGTACAGAATCATAGGCAAAAAGCTGATACATCGGTCGCGTCCAACCGGGTGCAGCAGTTGCTTTTGAAGCTGAGTACAATAATTCAATCAACATAACTATAGCGAGTTTAACATTACGATTGTAAAAATTGCGTAAAAATATTAGGGTGTACGCTCGCCCCTCTTAATCCTGCAACTCGTTGGAGGACTAAGAAGTTTGGGTTACACAGTTTCGATTTTCAAGAGCTTAATTGCAATTAGGTGCTATGTAACTTGCCCCCAAGCGTATGAAGTGTTACACAGCTTGCCCCAAAAGAGTAATTTTAGACCATGAGGTGTTACATATCTTGCCCACAAGCGATGGTGATCGTGTTGAAGTGATATGCAACTCGCCCATGGAAGATAGTTATTGTCATGCCCCAATGCTTGCACTGGGTGCACTTTTGCGCATTTTGCTTGCGCATGGGATTTTGAATATGTCTGCTATCTGGAATTCGCGCGGGGGCCAATCCCACTATTCCAGATGCGCGCAGAATTGGAATGTGCGCATCTCCCCCGTGAGAAAATGCTTGCCACATTAAAGGTGCCTTCTTTTGAACAAAAGTATGCATGAATATATGAAAAGATGAAAAAATATGTAAATTGTATACTTACCTTATTGAAAATGTTCTGACTTAAACTACGAAGTGATTAGGATGCTGCAGCTATGTCGGTGTTTTCCGACGGTGATTAATATAGTTGCCTTAGCGTCTCGTCTCGACTTAGTAATTGATTTGTCAGTAGGATTGGAATGTGCCAGTTAAGTCAAGTTTGGATCGAAAACGATTGCCACGAATCGTATTTCGGTTGTGATCACCGCACTTGCAACGATTATGCGCAAAAGCTGGGTGAATCAGTTGTAAGGAAAACTGTATTGAAACAATTTTTGGGGAAAATCGGACTACATCAGTTCTTCCCACTGGACTGTAGCAATTAAAAGGATTGCGGCTGTTCGATCTACGAATAACATTCTTTGTGAAGCCGGATTACAATAGTTCGATCAATCATTGTAATAGTTACGTGGAAAATGACTGCAGGCGGTTCGATCAAATGGATCTATTATTTTCGGTGGTGATTGAATGTGACCGTTTACTCGGTTGTCATTTTATATTTCTAAAATTTTTAACCTTTTCCCAAAAATTGGAATCACGCCTTCACGACCTTGGTAGTTGACATACGATCTCATCTCGGGTAGACAATCACTCAGTTTGGATGTACGAAGAAGAAGTTATCGAGGAAACAAAATTGGTTGGTCAGCGCCTTGCTCTAACATGTTGATAACGTGATTGTACCCAAAAAATATTATTCTCCAATTGCAAAATTTTACCTTCATGTCGTAGGATATTGAACTGCGAATTTTTAGGTTAAGGGAATGGTTTGCGGCATGGTTGGAGAGCGGTTGGCGACGTGGAAGAGTTTTTGGTGGAATTGGTTTGCGGCTTTCTTGGCTACAAGACCGAAAATTGGCTAGGGTGCGGCCCGACTTCGATAGTTGGCCAACGGTTGACCTTGGATGTTGGACCGACCGATTGACCATGACCTTGACCGGAAGTTGACTTTGATAGTTGACCGACTTTGACCATCGACCTTGACCGGAAGTTGACTTTGATAGTTCACCGATTTTGACCATCGACCTTGGCCAGGAAGTTGACTTTGATAGTTGGCCAGACTTTGACCATTGACCCGGTCCGTGCTGGTTTGGTGGGCCGCTATGGTTGGCTTGGTTGGTGGGCTTGGATGAGGACCAAAACATGATTCAAGTATCAATTTGGCCCATTAAGTGGTATTTTTACTTATGGTACAAACAACATTCTTACTCCATGGAGAAGCTCGCTATCTGCCAGGACTGTTAAAGCATTTCTCTGTACGCAAAGCTGGTTGCAGAAACCCATCTCTCTTGATTTCTTATGTGACTATATACCCGATGACAATTCCCACATTGAAGATGGTAATGGAATCTCTTCTCGTTTGACTTGAAATTTGAATGAATGTTATCTTATTTTATCTGTTAGTTTCTATACCTTTGTCATAGTACCCACCTGCTAACAACAACAACATCAATCATAATTCATATTCAGCCAAGTGTTTGTATTCTTCTTTGCATTCTTGTTATTTTTCTTCTTATTTGTTAGTTTCTCTTATCTTATTTGTTGTTTTTCTTCTTTGCATTCTTGTTGCAGACATTTTGGGGAAGGATGAAGATTAAGGGGATGATTGGCTTGAGAGATGGATGGACTGCCGTCTTTTACTGGTCCGCTATTTGAGAAATGAAGATCAAATGGATGACTGCAGTCTTTTTCTTTTATTGGCAACTCTTCATGCTACTTGCTTTTTAACTTTGGTTTCATCAAACTTTGGTTAATCTTTAGACTTTGGTTAATCTTTTTAACTTTGGTTTCATCAGACTTTGGTTAACCTGTTTGTGAACTTCAACTTTGTTTTTAATCTGTAGACTATGGTTATCTTGTCAAGACTTAAGTATGGAATGTAATATCAGTTTATTAAGAAATTCATAATTTCAGAGTGTATTTATGTACAAGTGCGGGTATAGGTGAAAAGAACCAACTGTGCTTTTAATGTATCGGTGCGGTTAAAAACGAACCGAATGCGAACGGTTCGGCTAAGGTTTTGATTGTGATAACCGCACCAACACGGTTAGGTGAACGGTTTTACCTATATAATGGCAATCAACTGTGCAGCCCTACGTCCGACAGGAAGTGTATAACTCCAAATTAAGAACGCAAAACTCATACCCAATTCCATGAGTTCCAACTGTCGTTTCGAAATTTAAATTTTTTCTTCATCCTAATGAACCTCTGCGTCAATTTTCCTTCAATCTTCCAACCTCATTAATACATTTTACGTTGGGCTCAATTCCAATTTTCGTTGGAAGAAAGTTCTGTGGGCCTATGGTAATGGACTTTCTTTTATGTACATTACAGGTCCTACATTATACATAGCTGAAAAAACCAATTTCGGCTAAATATTTTGATTGATTCTAAGCTGACTAATGTTTGTCGACGCATTATAGTGAATTGTTTTTTTGTGTATGCTTTAAATCTATCGGTGAACCAGGCTTTATTTCAATTATTTGCATTCTATCGTGTAGCAATCTTGAATCGTTTAGGTTCAATTGGCAGGCGGATGGATAGCACATCCGGTCTCACTGGTTACATGTAACGGGAAGCCTAACATATGTTGGGCTACTCGGTGGTAAATTGTGGCATCCCTTGCCTGGGATGATTTTTGTGTGCCCATAACTTTTTTTTTTTTTTTTTTTGCCAAATCTTTTTGTTTTTCTGGAGTCCAGAAAGAAATAAGAAAAAAACAAGAAAGATACCATAAACACTTCTTCATTTGGGGCCCGTAAATACCAAAACACTTTAAACAAAAATGATGCGGACAACATGGGATTTTCTTGTCCTAAACATTTCGAATTATAAACAGGAAAAGAATTCTCCAGCAAAAACTTCTAATACATGAGGCCAGATGTTTGAATTTCCGATTTTGCCGAGGATGCCGGCAAGTGTTCCGGTAGAATTGCATAGGAAGCTCAATTGTTACAGCGTGAAACTGTACCAAGAGGGAAAAGTGGCTCCACCCACTTCCTGAGTCCTGACACCTGACAACAATAAAGCCTCTAATAATGGTGTAACTAATACCCTCGTTATACTGACGTGAGGATAATACTGTAACTAAGAATGAAAGTGTCAAAAGTATGATTTGAAATTACGGATGTACGTACGGTATTTAACCTTTTTAACCTTCTCACGTTAGATTTTACCTTTTCACGTGTTTGTATATGTGTCAGTCAGACAGATCGAACCCTCACTCATGAGTTCAGTTATTGTGGATCTAGCTTCCATTTTTACCTCAAAATCAGAGTACTCTGAATAATCAATCACTAAATATAGCTTATTTGACTGACTCGTCAAAAGTCAAGCCACCACCAAATCTCTGGATTTCAGATCAATCAGATCCTTTAAAAATTATTTTACGATACAAGCTAAAACAAGAAAAATCCTGCTCATTCTCACCGTTGGCTGTGAAAGTCGAACTCTATATTTTTATATCCGATATATGTACATGATTTTTACAGTCAAATTGAAATCAGTTTGCAGTAAATAAATTTCAGAATTACTATTTTGTTTTAGACCGCGCATTAAATGAAGGACTAAAATGGGGTGACAACTTACAACCACCCCAAATTCTAAAATAAAACCTAAACCGAACTAGGAAAACCAACCCCCATTGTGAACAAAGAAGAAAAGAATAACTAGTAGTTTCCCTGGCAACATTTTCATCCTACGGACAAAATCCTTTTCGAAAGAAAAACAATTATATAATTAATTTAATTTAATTTTTTATTCCTGCATGCTCCCGACGTGTTGCCCCCTTAATCTACTAAACAAAATGAACAAAATTAATCCAAATTTGTTAGTTTTTCTTCTGAACCTTCGATGAATTTTTTCGTCAGATCCATCCAATGGAATCAATGCTTAACAAAGCACTGCATTTTAAGAGAGAATTTTAGTAAATGGAATGAAAAATCCAATAATCTGAAACTAAACAAAAAAAAAAAAAAATCAAAATATCCACATTGTCTAAATCAGAATTATAGATGAGATGAGAAAAAAAAGAGAGACCTTGATGTTAGAATGGATGGAAATTTACAACCTTCGATCTACATAATTCATAACACATAAACTCAAGATCTAGTCCTAAATTCGCCAAATTTTCCCACAACTTTCTTGAACTTCTACTCATTCATAATTCAGTAATACTGTATATCTTACAATATATTTACACATAATTCAGTAACAAGGAAGAAAGAAGTTCAAGAAAGCTGTGGAAAAGTTTGACAGGACTTCTCTGCAGAATTATTCTTCTTCATCATTCATTTCCCACTTCATGCAAATGAAAACACATCATCAGCATTTACAACACAGACACACATAGGGAGAGCTACAGAGAGAGAGAGAGAGAGAGAGAGAGAGAGAGAGAGAGGGTAGAAGAGACTGTGAAGGGAAGTGTGTTGACAAAGAGAAAAGTGAAGAGGGGGGTATAAAAAGAGAGAAGAATGGCATTAACTTTTAATAGTGAGTGCGGTGTGGGGTTAGTAGATAGAAGAAGATAGTAGTAGGAAGAACGTGAGAGATCGATGGGTTGATATACAAATCTGGATTCATTCGGTATGGGGCTCCTCCTTCCTTCGTTTTCTACTGATTCTGCTCTGTGTATATATAATAATTATTAATAATAATATATACTGTATTATTTAGGTTGTGGGAGTTTGTGATTGGAGGATCGATTGCTGAATTTTAACTGGTCAGAACAATTACCGAGAAGGATTGCTGGTGGTAGTAGATAGAATATTTGAAGGAGGCATTCAATTCATTATTGACTGCGTCTTCGTTTGGTTTTATGTATGAAACCATGAATGTGCTCTCTCGCATGTTCCTTTTAGACTGTATATATTTACCTAACTAGGAAGATGCCTAGACGTTTGCAAGAACTTAATGGTGGGTTTGTTCGTAGAATTAACCGTTTCCAGGAATATATAATATCATGGGATTACAAATTCTGGGATTCATGTAAATTCCTTGTGTGTTTGGTAACTCAATTAAAATTTCTAGGATTTATGGAGTTTTCTTGTATTAAAGTCTTTGTACCGTTTGGCATTACCCTCGAGTCTTAAAATTGCACATACATGGGATTAAGAGTTAAAAAAAAATGGTCCATAAATCCCTTGATAAGTTTCCAAAATGAAATCTTAGGGGGCCTGGGCTCATATGGAGGATTTCTTTGGAAAACCTAATCCCGTAAACGTGATTCTAAGGATTCGGGCGACCAAACATCTGAGAGGAAACGTAATTCTGCAAATCCCCTGGACCCATAAATTCCACCTTTAAATTTCCACATCCAAACCCACCATAAGAGAATGGCGTATGGCATTGAACGTATTTAATTTCTGTTTGGTGAGGATGTATTAATAAGGAACGAATTTACTTTGAGTGATTTTCTTTTTACTCCATCTGTAAAAAGTACAAGTGACTTCATTTTTTTAATTTTTTTTTTCAATTGTTAAAGAATTTGGTGATGCCGAGTTTCGGACTCAGATCATAATCACTCTTAAACGGTTCACAATGGGATTATTCATCGGATATGGTTGAAGTAAAGACGTAACAAAATGGGCAGGGGCGGATCTATGTAATGACTTGGGCTGGCTTAAGGCAGCCCAAAGTCCAAAAAAAAGTTATATTTTATAGTGCAATTGTGTTTGTTTAAAAAAAATCAAGCCTAAACAATAGGGTTAAGCGGCCCAAGTCAAGCCAATTTGTTTTCAAGCCACCCTAATATTCATTTTACGGATTCCGCCACCGAAAATGGGGTATTTATCTCCATTTCGTTCTGCGCCCTGTCCGCTTTCTGATTGCCATCGTCTTCTGGCTAGAGTGGAAGTGAATTTGTGAACTCTACTGGCTAGAGTGGAAGTGAATTTGTGAACTCTACTTGAGGTCTTCTTCATGTCGAGGTTCCTTATCCCCACCAAAGTTGGTGTTGCCATGAAGAAATAAAAGAAAAATGTAATATCGAAATGATAATACAAATGATGGAAACAAAAATTAGACAAAAGGATGATGGCATTGCCGTACGTATATCACCGGATTCACCGCCCACCAATTATTGATTTTTCATTTAATTTTCCATCTCTTTAATAATGCATGCCATGGTTATATTATTACAGTATCGCCAACTATATTCATCGTCATGGCAGATTGTTACTATATATAATTTTGGGACTTTATCTTCTTCTACCATAAAAAGAAAAAGGATGATCAAATCAATCAACTAAATAGTTATATCAGATGAGATTGGAACTGAAAATGGCTTTAAGAATGAGTGGATTCAATCCAACGGTCAGAAATGTGGGGCCGAAGTTCAATTTATCACGTCTAGAGTGGGCACAATGTATAGACTGGACCACGTGATGTTTTCTCTGTGGTGTCGTCTTTATTTTTCTGTCCATCATTATTTTCCTTCGAAAAATTCTGAATGTGCCCAGGAAATCACTTTCATGGGGACGAATTTGTGACTCAGATTGTGAAATATTCACATAGATGTCTCGTTTGGAATGTGTTTGTTTTTCACCGATTTGGGCGTCTGACGTTATATTTTTCGGCGTAGCTTTGTAATGGTGTAATTTAATCACGTAAATTTTGTAAAGAAACTCGTGAGCACCAAATTAATCAAAAAAAAAAAAAAAAAATCCAAAAGTTTTTGAGGACACTGCTTTAGTCCGGTGGATTGTGACTTGATTTAACCATAGCCTAAGACCAAACCGGCTCTGCAAGGCTGCAAAGTTGAAGACATAGTGTGTGTTTGTCACTATGCACTGTGCTGTGTGCACTGCGCGCGGCCCACCCAAGCGAGTGGTGGTACAGACTAGAGATGAATGGCATACGCAATCACAAGAATGGTTTCTGCGCACCAAAATTTACTACGTACTAGAAAGATTAACATATCAAAAGGCAAGGTTTTATTGGTCTTGGTATATATAGTACATGCTATCTAAAATATGGTGGTTCGCGATCTGGTGCGACCTTCCACTATGATACCCTATGCTATCGATGGGTACATAGACCAACAGTCAACAGTAAAAAGTCTCATTTGGGTTCTTTTTTTTACTTTTTTTTATAATTTTTAAGAGTCCACATTTATCGAAGTTAATCCGATCATCCAAAGTTGTGTATATTAGCACCTCTAACTTTGTTCATGTGCCTAAACAAGTTAATCAGGCAGAGTTTACATTAGATCGCAAAGTAAATGTAAATGTTACCGCCTCTTATAGCTCTCATCCACCTAATGAGATCTTTAACACTATGAACACAAACAGGATATAACATGGCGGAGCTAGGAATTTATCTATGTGAAAATTTTAGGGGAGGCAAAAAAGTAGAAACGGATTTTTGAGTCCATAATAAAATATTAAGTTTGGGAACCAGCCCAACAGGATAGGCAACTACCTACACGATGGATTGGCTCCGTCATTCCGATGTGAGCCACCAGGCAGTATCCAGATCAGGTCATAAACTCAGTGTTACACATTAATTTTTTTCTTTTTGGTTAACATAATAGATGAAAGAAAACTGTAAATTTAGTTTTTATTTTCCAAATCGAAAATACAAATTACAACATCTACTGCATAAAAATAAAATGGAAAAAGCAAATGAAATAAAGTCCGCAAAATAATAATAATAATAATAATAAATGGGCGTTGGTGCCCAGTTGGTGGCTAGACTACCAACAAATTTTGCATAAATGACTCTTTCTTTATAAAAAAATATTAATAATCTTTATGCATTAAAAAAAATAAAATAATAATAATAATACTTAAATACAAATATTTTGTCAGATTATTACAGGAGGATTCCCTAAGCCAACCTCTTTGTAGCAAGGCTCTGCTGGGTTTATTCAGTACAAGGCTCTGCTGCCTAGAGGTGTAAAACGTGCTGGCCCGGCACAGCCTGGCACACGAAATGGTGTGATTCACGTGCCATGTGACGTGCTGTGCTATGCCAATGATTTAAACGTGTTGTGCCGTGTTGTGCTTTAGTAGTCAAAAGCTAGGCACAACACATCCCACGAGCACAACACACGAATAAACGTCTTTGTGTTGTCTTTGTCTTTGGCACACGTCTTATAAACAATTTGAAATCACTTAATGTATACATTAAGTCGGACATTATCACGAGAATTTAAATAGTTAACATATCATTTGAAATTATTTCAAGTTATATTAACAAGTTTATTCAATAAAAAGAAATAGCACATCAAATATAAAATTGGATCATTGCATATAAATTAATATTCTAGTCAAATATAGGTAACGACATTATAACAACGATATTGAAATATATTTTCCAAATATTTAGGTATTATATGCGTTGTTATAAAAATAAGCCAACATAAAACGTAAAAAACTAGCGAGAATAGTGACTCTTTTGTGATATATACACAAAATGTGATGTATTATGCCTTGTATATGGTATACTTGTGCATGCTATGATGTGCTTTCTTAACGTGTTGTCTTTGGCCACGTGCTTATCTCGTGCCGTCTTTGTCTTGTGCTAATGTGCCAATTAGGCTAACCCAAGACATGACCACGAAACTAACGTCTTTGGCCGTCTTTGGTCTAAATCACGTCTTTGTCAAATTTGGGCTCGAGATTTTAGCGTCTTTGTCCTGGGCTGTGCTCGTGCTGGCACAACCCAATTTACACCTCTACAGTGCTGCCTATAGACTAGATAAGAAACTATATGCAACTAGGAGAGACTTATCCAAATGGAACAAAGAAGTTTTTGGTAATATTCATGATATAATTAATAGTCTTCAAGATGAACTAACCTCTTTGCAGCAGCTACCAAGTAATGATGCCACAATCTCTGCGATTAAAAGAGTATAAAAAGACATCAATGAATGGCATGCACGTGAAGAAGAATTCTACAGGCAGCAGTCAAGAGATACAATGTTCCATGAAGTTGATCAGAACACTAAATACTTCCATCAACAAACAAACAGAAGGAAATCAAGAAATCGTATTGAGTCTCTCCTCAAACCAAATGGCAGCTGGTGTTCTGGTAGAGAAAATCTAGAAGCACTCCTTACATCACACTTCACAAGCATCATGAGAACAACAAATCCAGATAACAATTAAGACATGTTCAGCACTCTTCCAAAATGCATCACTGATGATGAAAATACTGCTCTTACACGTATACCACAAGAAGAGGAGATACTCACGACCTTAAGAAGCATGCACGACCATGGAAAGCAGGGACCAGATGGCTTTCCAGAGTTTTTCAAACTCAATGGAGTACAACAAAAGAAGATGTGATTCAAATGGTACAAAGTTTTTTTGTTAATGGTAGACTTCTCCGGAAGATGAACAGAACAAACTTTTATTTGATACCAAAGGTGCAACTGCCACAAGCACCAGGAGACTACAGGCCAATTGCACTCTGCAACACAACTTACAAACTCATAGCAAACATCATGGCATTCAGGCTCAAACCAATGATGGAGAAAATGATTTCACCCATGCAAGCAACATATGTACCTGGAAGACAAATTGGTGACAATATCACTCTTGCACATGAACTAATTCATTGTATGAGAAGGAAGAAACAAAGAAAGGTTATATGGCTCTCAAACTGGACATGTCAAAGGCTTTCGATCGCGTAGAATGGTCTTTTCTGCGAAGAGTTATGTAAGGATTTGGTTTTGCTGATCATTTTTGCAACTTAATACAGGAGTGTGTTAGCATAACAGAAATTCAAATAATGCTCAACGGCTCACCATGTAAGGAATTCAAACCTAGCATAGGTATACGACAGGGCAGGGTGATCCACTGTCACCCTACTTATTTCTACTAACAATGGAAATGATCACTAGGAAGTTAGCAAGAGCTGAAGCAGAAAACAAAATTCAAGGGATAAAGATTGCAAGAAACACACCACCAGTATCGCACCTTCTATTTGCAGATGATTGTATGCTCTTTGTGAAGGATGATCTTCATAATGCAGATAATCTATCACAAATAATGCAAGACTTTGGTTTGATTTCTGGACAACAAATCAATTTCCAAAAATATGCGGTTTTTTTTCTCAAGGCACTTACACTCAAGGCATTGCGAGAATCTCATTAAGAAGGTTGAAGATGAGGAAAATGTCTCTAGATGAGAAATATTTGGGAATTCCCTTGTTTACGAATAGAAAAAAGCAACTTCCTTTTCATCCCTAGTTGAAAGCATGAATACAAGATTGCTAAAGTGGAATGGTAAGTTTCTCACACAATCAGGCAGGTCAATAACGGTGAAGCATGTGCTCAATGCCATGTCGTTTCACCAAATGGGAGTTCTAAAAATTCCAAAGAAAACGATAAGGAAATGGAAGGAGTTCAAAGAAGATTTTGGTGGAAGAAACAAAATGGAAAAGGAGTTTACTTTATTTCATGGGATAAGATTAATACTCACAAAGATAATGGAGGTCTAGGTTTTCGGGATCTGGAGTGTTTTAACATGACACTACTAGCCAAATCTGTATGGTGACTATGTCATAACTCTCATCAACTTTGGGCAAGGGCTTTAAAGGAGAGAAATTTCCCAGACACATCAATTCTACACTCAAAGAAGAAAAAATGTTCGACATGGGCATGGCAGAGCATTCAAGGAGAGGCTAAGTTTGTGCACGGATACAGTTTTTGGCTACTAGGAGATGGAACAAAAATCCTAACATGGAAAGACAACAGGATATTGGGCGAACAAACACCACCAGTTACAATAGCAGATTTTGAGCTGGCAGTTAAATACAACATTGTAAGCGACCTAATTGATAAAGAAACGAAGACTTGGAAAGTTGCAAATCTTCAACAAATCTTCTCATCTGAGGATGTTCAGAAAATTCTTGGTATGCAAATCCCAGCACATGTTATAGACAGGTTGATTTGGACGCTTACTCGTAATGGACAATTTACTGTTAAGTCTGCTTATAGGAAACTGTTGGAACTTAAGACAAATGCAGTGACTACTTATGATGAAGAATTAGCAGTTTTCTGGAAACAACTATGGAAACTTCACACATTGCCAAGGATCAAAATATTTATCTAGAAATGTTACAATACATAATTTCATCAAGTGAGCGCATGGGGAGAGTAAAGCACTACACTGGAGAACTCTGCAATACGTGTCGACGAGGGATAGAAACAACTAAACATATTGTTTGGGAATGTGCATCTGCTCAGGCTGTTTGGACTTCAATTCCAGGAGAAAGAAAAAGTATGGTAGATGCAAATCACAGTGTGGCGCAATGGATTAGGAGTTGGTTTACAAATAATTTACACAAACTAGATAGTGGACTGGATAGTTAAAATGGCAAATGCTTGTTTTGGGAGATTTGGAAAGAACGCTGCTGCAGAGGCGTTTTTGATGGAAAGAAACCCAATCCGATGGAGGTCTAACCGTCTAAGGAGTATACAATATCTCAATACCATGACAGGCACGGGAATGATTAAAGGAAAAACTGTTGCAGGAAATAGCAACAACAGAACTAACACTATATCTCCCTTTTGGTCACCTCTAGTGCACATGTGTACTCTATTTGCTGTGACGCTTCCTTTAAAAAAATTCTTTCAGTTACACATACTGGCATTGGACTAATACTTCGTGATTCTACATGTACATTCGAACGGGGATGTTGCATCTATGATCGTGGACATTTAGACTCAGAGCATGTTCAGATGGAAGGACTGATGCAAGCCATACGATGGGGATAAGAGCTCAATCTATAGCATGTTTGTATTGAACTAGATGCACAGAACGTGGTAGCAGCAGCAAATGGGAACTACAATAATGTTAGATGGGAACTACAGACTCTTATTCTAGATATTATTGGTTTTTTGAGCAAGCATCCTCTCTGGACTTACAAGTTCATTAGTAGAAAACAAAATAAACCATCGAGATCTGTTGCTAAGCATTCTAGGAATTTTCATATCAGTAGCACTTGGATTCATTACCCACCAAACTTTCTTGTCGAAGCATTGAATGCTGACATAGAGTGTGTAAAAAATTCGAGCTCTTAATAAAATTTATCTCTTTGCATTAAAAAAAAAACATACAAATATTTTTTTGTTATTCTTGCTCCTAACATCAATCCATCATGTGAAGGTATACTGCGGGAATGCAATGTGCTATTCGAATTTGGTGCACCTTTCTTTCTCAATTAGCTCACCCGAGCTCGACAAGTATTTCTTTCGCCAACAATTAGGACACCCTCATGTTTTATGCACTATGTTAGCACTCCAAAAGAAGTCCAAATATATTTATTAGAATTGCTAAATTGGTTTAAGGATTATCCCACAACTAATCTCGAATGAGAGAGGGAATGGAACCACTTTTCAAAATCAAACTCTTTTTTAATCCTAATGTTAAAACCGCCTCTCACAGTTTTTTTTCTTTATTATTTTTTTTTGTTTAATTTGTGGGTCCCAGTGGGCCCAGCCTCTCGGGAGACGTGTAGGAGGTACATTGTGCGTGGCGGTTTTTTAGTGTAATTTTCTCGGTCTGTAAAGACTTTTTGATTCCATCTCCTGAATTTTGCTACGAAGTTCTTTCTCAACCACTGCAAAAGAAAACAAGAAGGTTAATGTCACTTACAAAAAATTGATCAAGAAATAACAAATTGAAAGGCATGATGAATGACCTTCTCTATTGGAAATAATATCTTTAATCAAAGAAGAATGATCTGACTCAAGGCTAACGTTCACAGCTAAGTCATTTCTAGCATTATCTAAGACTCTAGCAGCCCAGTCAAATTCGACATCGCTTTCTATGAAAAGACGAGAATGAATCATATTTTCCCGTTCAATAAGTGTGTTTCTCTCACTTAAAGATCGATCTCGTTCCACTTGAACTTGAAGAACAGTATCTTGGAATCTCTTTAAAGCTTTCGCATCTTTAAGAGCAACTTGATCCTTCTCAGCGATAAGAGTGCTAATCCTGTCTTGCAAGACTTTATTTCTCTCTTTAGATTCTAAAAGCGACGTCGAAAGTCGTTACTATTAGATAAAGCACTCCTATGATGAGCATTAAGATATTGGTACTTCACCTTAAGTTCCTCCAAAGAAACGTATTCAACTTGTCATCAGCAAAGTTATTTACAGAATCATTGAAATATTCTAGAAGAATATCACCATCAACAGGATGAGGGAGAGAGCGAAATAAAGAGGTTGCCTCATCAGTAAGGCTGTAAATCTCTGCAGGAGTAGATAATTACAATAGGAGCAAAAGACATGAGTAAACGGATTGGCAAAAGAAGTAAAAGATTATGCACCAACTAATTGATCATTCCTCCTTTGAATATCGTATATCTTGTTTGTACAAGAAGAGACATTATCTTCAAATTGATGGTTCCTCTTGCGCAGATCAGCAGCGGCAGTCTCATGAGTGGAAACTTGGGATTTGAGTTTATTATTTTTAGTTGCAAGCTTGCGAAGCCTTCTTTCATAGTCCGAAGAGACAACATATGATGAGCGAGCCACCTGCAAGGTTATTAAGCAAGCATGAGAAACTTTCTCATAATGTAATCTTAAGGAAAGCTCGGAAGTATAAGAAATTACCATAGAAGCAAGAGAATATTGAAAACTTGGACTCAAAGCCGAGGCAGCTCCACGAAGAGAATCATCATCCAAGGTAGAAGCATCTATTATCTTCGCAAGGGTCTTACAAGTGAGAGCGAATAAATCATGTCCAAGCTAGCTATCATGGAGTCAAAAAGATACCAGATATTTGTTCCATTGTAGATTTAATGGTGGGAGTTTCACCAAGACTGTCATCATCATCTTCGTGGATTGAGAACTCGAAGAAGAAGAAGGTGCTTTCCTCTTCTTAGGAGGATTCTTGGATGAGGATTTAGAAGTAGTCTTCTTACTGCAAATCACACCTTTTTCTTTCGGAGACACGGTTCCAGTTTCCACCTATGTGAATAATGAAAGATAAGAAATAGAGGCAACAATATTGTTAAGATTAAACAAAAGATATTTCTTACTTCATTATTATGAGAAGGTGTCGCTCGAGAGGATTTTCTAGCCTTTTTCGCTGATCAACCATCTCGAAATGAGGAAAATAAGTAAGAAGGGTGGAAGATAAAACAAAAAAAGAGGGAATTAAGGATAATGAAAGATAACTTACCACTCTCTCTTCTTGGGGGCCATCCGAATGCCCAAGGTTCATAAGTAGGAAGTCCCCGGGAAGGGGAAGGGTTAAACCATTTTCATCCCTACCGGTGATGTATGGTCCAACCAAGATGACGGGATATTCTAACCATCGCGTGTCATTTGACCAAATGAGTGGTATTGTTTGTAGTATCATGCCAATCGACATCTCGCATGATTCTTTCCTCTTCGAGACCATCTTTTCTAGATAAGCGAACACCCCATTTAGATGCACTACTTTTCATGATGGTAACTTCAGTAGTTTTTGAAAAAAAAATCTAGGGTATAGTCACAGGGGTTAATTTCCTCATCTCGATGATCGGGATTTCGCTTTTCCACTTTGATACAAAGATTCTAAACCCCAATGCGACGAGAATATTCAAGAGTTATTCGATCTTCATCGCCATTAAGTTTCAAGAAATAGGCCGCGCGAAAAATCGGTGTGAGAGGATCTTATAAAACAAGGGAATTCGGGGCATCATAAAGAGGAATAGGAAGACCTAAGCAAGAAGTTGTCCCACTTTGAAATGATAATCTTTTGGTTACTCCATTCCTCAAGAGAAAACCATTCAAAGTCAAGTTTAGATGGAGGTTTTGATCCAAAGAAAAGGCGTACAACGAGAAACCCCGTGCACCAAACTCATTCTTTAACCTATCAAATGCTTGTTCGTTCTTCCAACCAGCTTCAGGCATATTTTAGTATGGGAATGAGGGATAATGAAAAAGATAATCGAGATGATCAAGAAAATCAAGATCGGGATGGTTGAGATCCGAGATGAAACAGTGCGAAATTGAAGAAAAGAAGATGAAGAATATGATGAGGAAATCAAAAGAGTAGTAGCGAGAAGAAAAAAGTTGCAGAAAAAAAAAGGAAAGAGAGTAAAAAGAAATATGAGGAGGAAGAAGAAGGAGAGTAAATAAGATATTTACTCTCGATTCCGAGATATTCACTCATTAATGCGATGATTGAGAATGAACGGATAAGAATAAGCGATTATAAGGGATGTGTCAGATCAAGAGTAGTTGAAACGACACGCGTAAGTTCTCACGCTTAGATCAGGGGAATATGTCAGTTGAAAAGAATACGAAAAGGTGAGTGGGTGCGCATTATAAATCGGAGATTTCTCATATCGCTCCCTTTCCAAATAAACGACATGAGAAGAGGCAAAATGTAGATACTAAATACCGCACACCTGTTTAATATGCGAAGTAGTGATTGTCAAGATAGCGCGAAGACTATCGTGTATAGCTTATTCAGGATGACGCACTAGATGACGTCGGGACGAATCACGAGTAAAGTGTGATGATCATGCGAGGTTATAGAATATGTGCGAAGAGAAATGCAAGCGTGCGTTAACAACGCACGCGATCCGAAAATAAAGGTTTTATTAGTTGTCATCCACTATGTAAGCCTCTATATAAGGGGACCAACTACCTTGTAAAGGGAGATCTTTTTGAGAGCTTAGACTTGGAATTTAGGAGAGAGAAAGATTGTTTGTTCTCCAAGTTAGAGTTCATCTCAATTCTTGTAATTATATTGAAGATTTTATGAGTGAAAGTAAAAAGTTTAAGATGATCACTTGAATTGTTATTAGATTCATTAAGGGGGTGGTCGTAGAATTTCCTGCAACTACACGTCTCTTCCAAAATCTGAAACACCAACTGTTAACATTTATAATTACTAGATACTAAAGGTCACGAATCATGATAAAATAGTCTAGGTACCTAACCATATAGTGGTTTAGATTTGACATATCGGCTGGAGAAAAGATCCTTAACAGAATTTTTACCTAATTTCTGTTCCGGTAGGGTCAACTTCTTACAGGTCGGTTCTGGTATCTACAAGTCTACTTGTTTGGTTAGCAGTACAGATTAACAAACCTGGTCCCACAATCTCTGATTACCACGCGGATGACATTTTCGGGACCACAACAGCTAAAAGGATGATATTATTCAGTGATTTCACAACCGCTCGATTCCTATCACATGAATTCCCCGAACTACTTTCTTCCCCGCACTTCCTCTTTTGTATGCGAACTACAAGTCTTTAGTTGCCGGTGAAATTACGTCGTGCAAAATCCTGAAAATGGCAGCTATCCAGATGTCGACAACTGGGTTGTTTACATCTCCGTCTCATTTTAACCGTTCAATATTCAGATTGGTGGGTCCTATCAAAGTTCACCCAAGTAGATTTTTTACGAACACGAAGAAGCTTCTTGCAGGTCGAAACTCAAACGTTCAGCTGAAAGAACAAGAGAAAGAGGATAATAACGAGAAGAGGAACAGCCAGGTTCGTTTTGATTATTGTTCCGTGATTTTCATGTTTAATTTAATGATAGAAAGGTAGTTATTACCGTTATAAAGTTAGTTAGGATTTCACACGATAAAATTTAGTTTGAAGTTTGAATCAATTTGTTTGATTAACTAGGAGGAGGAGGATGATGATTTGAGTTACTTGTTGAAACTGGGAGTTGGATCTGTTGGAGGTGCAGTTGTGATTAAATACGGAAGCGTGTTATTACCAGAGATTACGAGACCTAATATCGTATTAAGTTTGGGTATGATATTCACCCCGGTTTTAGTTGCTGTAATTCTCTTGATTAAGCAAAGTAGCAGTGTTACCACAGAACAAAGCTAGCAGGTCTTAATTTTCTGCAGTTCTTTTCTTTTCTTTTCCTGTTTTAGATTTGATAAAATAAATTAATAACAATGGTTGTTAGTCGAGTGACCACCACTATTGTGTTCAGAGTTAATCCTGAGTCTAGAAAGGGCGTGTGGGAACTTGATCGTAGGGCCTTGTACGGTCAAAAAAAATATCCTGATAACCTTGAAGAAACGATAAACAAAGATTAAGGACTATTCCGGTGTATAAGGTTAAAAAAGCCTGTTCGACATACCAGGTGGCATTGCAAACGAGTTGCGCCACTATGGGAAAACCACGGAGCGACGGAGTTTCTAGCGAACGATATTCATTAACGCGTTGGCGATTATGTGAATATCATTGGTGTCATAGTTAGCATCGCTCGATTTTCTTTATATCGCTCAACGGCTACTTTATAACGGCTGTTTCCCCCCTCTTTTTCCTATATATACGCCCATATACTTCTTCAAATCACTCACACCTACTTCTACATATTTTACCAATTTAGGATTGTATCCGCAATTTTAAAATTTCATATTTATCAATGGAGAGATCGAAGAGAGGAATGTTATTATGAATGGTTTAGATCACAACAAGAAATGCATCAAAGGAGGTTAGAGAACTTGATGAAGAGGACGTGAAGATAATAAGCTATCGACACTCTCATGCTCATACATTAGAATAAATACCTAGGTTCCGAGCCAAAAAAGAAGTATTCTCAAGAAGATATATGTATCGAGGGAGGGAATTTTACACCATGTTGATGCATGATTATTTTCTTCCCAATTGTATGTAACACTGATGAAGGTTTCCAACGTCGGTGCATGCCTCAAAGATTCGGTGAAAAAGGGATTATTGAAGAGCTTTCGATTAGATCCTCCAATTTAATTATCCGCTTTGACGACCGGTTATTAAGAGGTCATGATCCTAAACAAAAAGTTACTTCGCCTTTAAGGATTAGGTTATGGGAAACAGTGGGATGCGAACGATGAGAATACCTTACAGATGGGCAAAACAACTTCATTCACTTACCTTTCATTGTTTTGCGAAGTAATAATTAATCATTTTGGTCCAACATATTTACGAAACCAACCGAGAAGATGTTAGACAAATATTGAGGAGAATGAGATGGGGGATTCCAGAATGCTAGGTAGTCTTGATTGTATGCATTGGGTATGGAAAGGATGCCATGTTCATTGGGGCGGTCAATATAAGGGCCATTATCCTAAAACCAATCAAGTTATCCCCTTGAAGTCTACGCTTCTTATGTTTGTTGATATGGTACGCTTTTTTCTTGGTCTGAAATACCTCTCATAAAAATTGGGTATTTATAGTGGGGAAAATTGTAGTCATTGGATGAGGAAACTGATGAGTAGAAATTCTGTCGTGCATGCCTAAGTGGTATATTTGGCACTTAGGAAGATATGTTTGCCACTTTGGCATACCCATAGTGGGTGCTAAAGTGGCAAACCGACTACTTGACATGCGCATAAGAATAGGCCTAAAGAAGGAATTTTTGGTTAATATATATACAGAAAGAACAACAAAAATTAAAGAAAAACTCAAAAGATTTAGTGATTATTGTAATGATTTAATCAATTTCCCCTTGTAGCCATATGACCCATATGTAGAATTTAAATCATGAACTGTAACGCAATTTTCATTTTCAAAATCGAGATATATTAAATAAATATCTCTTACTCGTGGAGTTCTTAGAATATTAAGAAAGTGTTGTAAGATTGATATTCTTTAATGTGATTTTGAATTGGTGAAGTTTCAAATGTGGATTCTTCATAATATTAAGAAAGTGTTGTAAGATTGATATTTTTAATGTGTTTTTTAATGTGTTTTGAATGTGAAGTTTCAAATGTCCCATATATTAAGATAATGCGTATTTATGATACACAAAATAGTGGTAAAAATAGAAATTTAATATTTTAGAAATTTGTAGATTTTATGTAGATGGATGAAAAAAATTAAAAGAAAAAAATTAAAATAAAATTAGGATAGTGTTTAGTAATTCCATCCGAAATTGGGCATTATATTATAATATATACAAAGTAGAACAGAACAACCGGATGGCTCGGTGGTAGATGGGAGCTTAAAATTAAAAGATCATAGATGTCACATATTCAAACTCTATCCGAAACATTTTTTGGGGAAAAATAAACGAAATAGGGAACATATTTTTGGGGAAAAAAAAGCGAAGATAAATGGGTTGGGCACAAGTGGTGTATACCTAGATGTGAAAGGGCCCTTACTGAGTCAAGGCCATGTGGGTCACACACTTGCACTCCTTAAGACCGACTCGACCATTGTTCGTGATCACTTTAGGCCAGTCGTGCAGTTATCGGAAAAGTACCATGAACATATTTAGGACCGCACATTTCAGCTATTTAATAGGTACGTTTATACTAACAATCAAACAAATTTCCATGTTGTTGACCAACTAATCAATGCTGGAAAAACTGACTTAGATTTTGATTCTTTTTGCATAGGACTATGCATTTTCGCTATAATTGGGCAGTGTACAGTTCCCTACTTGACCACCTCCTAATTTCATTGCTAAGCCCCGATTAG
This sequence comes from Papaver armeniacum, assembly GCA_023531295.1. NCBI lineage: Eukaryota > Viridiplantae > Streptophyta > Magnoliopsida > Ranunculales > Papaveraceae > Papaver > Papaver armeniacum. Next base: position 6,028 of record JAJJWW010002148.1, on the reverse strand, counting down.
TAGTTATATGAAATTATGAGATTACTTGATTCCCACATGACTCGGATCTCCTGGATACTTTGTATGATTTTCCCCGTAGCCTGCGAAAAGACGAGGGTACCCAAAAATATACCTCAAATCTAAAACTTTTCCACCTATAAGTCCTTTCTTAGAAAATGATTGTCTATGGACTGAGTCGAGACAATACAACTAATTGGTTCACTTCGTGTGATCGTCTATGAATACGAGATCGAGACAACACGACAACAAGATAACTTGTGTGATTGACTATGGATACAAGATCGAGACAATACAACAGTATGTTTACTTGATAATAGGTTAGGACTTAACCAAACACAATAGGATTGCTATCAAGTAAATAGGAATTAACGTTTGTATATTTTACTTGTAATTATAATAAAAACAATTATAATCATGCAAATAGAAAAGTAAAAAGATACAGACAAGATTTTGTTAACTAGGAAACTGCAAATGCGAGAAAAACCCCGGGACCTTTGTCCAATTGAATACTCTTAGGATTAAGCAGCTATACAAAATATAAACCAACCCATTATAGTTGAGACCAAAGCAACTAAACCATAGTTCACCTAGTTCCGTCTGTATCCTCGCGCCGCCAACTTGCAATAAGTCCCGCACGTGAACAATTCCTTTGGTTCGTATTCCAAGCGAGAAAGGAACAAAAATATGTTCTATAACAACTCTTTTCAAAAAAACAACGTGATATGAGTTTTGACAAAAGGCTCTTCCGCTTATCCCAATAAACTCCTTTGTCCCATTCCTTAGATCCTATCTTTTCAACAACTATCAGAAATTGTTAAGACTATAATCAATACTTCGAATCACAAAGAATCATATTGATGCCGATTTACTCAACTAATCAATCAAGATTATCACAAGGATAAACCGATTATAGTTTGGATCCCGACCGATTAAGTTTTGTACACACCGAAGATTATGAACCCAAATCAAATCTTCTTCGTCTTCAAATCTTTTAGATTTTCAATAAAACGCACACAATCAACTTGAATCTATTGTGATCAATCACACAAAGATTACAAGATGTCTTTAGATCTACAAACAAGTCTAAAGATCCCCGTCAAAACTTGATCTAGTTTGGTGAATCTTATATCGGAAGAGAAGATTCTCAAGCATAAACAAACTAGGTGCAATCAAAGTTCAACAAATCAAGAATAGTCAATCAAATCAATCAAAACTAATAATAACGCAATTATCTAGTTTCCACCAATCGGTATCGTAGAGCTTCTAATCCCAAAGAAATCTTTTAAAACGAGCGGCCGTAAGAGATTTCGCTAATTAAGTACTCTTCTCTCCGAATAGACTACTCACCGGTAACAACGAACCAATGTAGTTTCTGCCGGCTCACGAGGATTAGTTTGCTCAAATGCAAACTTCAATATTTATAGACCAAGGAAGTTTGTACACCAAGGAATTTCCAAAACCGAAAATATTCTCAAGATATGCATTACATTTCCAAATTCGAGTTTCCATAATTCCGGAAATGCTTTATCCAACTATTGACCGAAAAGCTCACTAGAAAATCTCAATTAGTAAATGCACATTACCAATTTTTATTTTCTAAAGATATGCATTTTAATTGCTGGAAATTAAAAGTATATAAAACTAAACACCTTAATTGAAAGATTCTCAATTTATTTCGATCCGAGATTTCTCCTTTATCTATTGAGGAATATCTTTGAACAATAAAGTTAAGCGTTATTGCACATGTTCAAAGTATGTCGACATCTTTACTTTAAAATCCTTTTTCATATTTACAATCTTGGAATCGGTTGCCATACTTCCAAACAAGTTTGGTGGTTCATTCGACTTTCCAGAACTATGTGATTCATTATCCTATCAAATCATCAATCATGGGTTTCAAGGTTCTACAAAACAAGTTTGGTTGTACACTCCATGTGGGTACTTGGATCAGTCACACTATCTTTCCAAAATTTGGTTGACTAGGTACTAGAATCGTTACCACATATTTATGGTATCTAACTTGTATTAGGTTGTCTGAGTCATAGGATCTATTACAATATCTAAGACTTGTTGTAACTCTTACAAGGATCGATTCCTTTTCTTGTGATCGCCACCTCTTACTAGGATCGGTTCCCCAATGTCTAGAGTTGGTCATACCAATTACAACAAATCGATCATACCATCTCAGGTGATTACTTAAGATCGGTTTCACTAATAAAAGTCATACCAATACGAAAGTCAGGCCTTGTGAATAGCTTTACCAAGATACATAAATAAGTTATGAGCGGTTATACTAAATACACATATTGGTAATCCAAAGATTTGCAATGAATAACAATACCAATAAGCCTTTGATTCGCAAAACAAGTTTATGAATTGTACTTTTAAACGAGATGTAAAACATTGTTTCCTAGGACGAAATCTTACTCCATACCCATACATAATCATAATAGCATTCATACGATTATGTCGATGTCTATATATACGAAAGTTCAAAAGATAGACGTTATACTTAGTGATTGTAATTCCTTAATACTATGTCTAACTAGAGTATAATCATTCACAAAACTTAACATTATGTTTTCAATATGCACGACTTGGAAAGATACGTTTAGGGAATGAATAGTTCAAGTTAAATATTACTAACCTCAAGTGGAAGGATGATGTCATTGCCAGAGTCTTACTTTACTTCACATTCTTCAAGTCTTCACGTGCTACTTGAATTGTCTCATACGCTAATACTTCAAGCTAACCTATACGTGAAGTTGATTCTAGTAAATAATCAGCGACTCTTTAAATGAGTTTGGTTAACAAAATATGACAAACCAAACTTAACATGCCAAAGCTTGGTGGGTTCAAGCTTGGCTATGCTCTAACAATCTCCCCCTTTTGTCAATTTTAGTGAAAAAACTCTTACATCATATGGATAAACAAATTACAAAATTCATTATACATCGCTTGATTCCCAAATTCAGCAGCACAATAACATGTATACATTCAATCCATAAATACGTTGTTGACATTATAATAACAAAGCTAATACTCCCCTAAAGGGAAGATAGGTAGATTTTCAATCCGCACGTCTTTGTTAGTCCCTTTGTAGTCCATATAACTACAATTATCAATATGATATGCTACTCCCCCTTAATTTATGCTTTACTCTTTCTTTAGATATAACGTTTAAGCACCAATGTCCTTTCCTTAGTAATACCAAATCACTTGTTTACTCCATATATTTCTCCCCCTTTTTGTCACAAAATAACAAAGGTACGAAAAAAATAAAAGACAACCCGAAAGGATCTTACAAATCTCAAAAAACTTGCAACCTATAAGAGTTAAGCACGAGGGTTCCACACACCATTTTTGATACCCAATATCAAAACCGAAACTACAAAGTAATTTTGTTTTGATATTAGGGATGGTCATGGGGAGGGTATGGAAATCCCAGTCACTGCCCCGTTCATTAAAAAAAATACCCATACCCGCCCCGTTACCACACGATTCGGGGCGGGGCGGGTATGGGAAAAACCCATATGGGGCGGGTTTTCTATGGGTTACCCGTAACACTGAGTTAATACATAAAAAAAATTATAATCAAAACTTAAATATGATTCAAACAAAAATAATAACGTATGAATAATGCATTCTAAAATTTTAAATTCAGAAATTCATTTTTAAGTGAACAAAAGAATCTTTAAATGACTTAATAGTTTTTCTACTTGTTCCTCTCTCATTCTATCTTTGCCCACGTTAACCATTTCATTAGCTGCTTTATTTTTTATATTTTAACTTTTAGAGAATGTATTTGATCACAACAAAGGAACGAAAATGATAAATATACAAGAACAATCAAAATTATAAAAAATAAAAGAAATCTCGACCAAGTGGTGTAAAATAAAAATTCGATACAAATTCTTGCATAAAAGTCTAAACCTTTATATTATGAAAGCTACGGGCAGGTATGGGGTTGGGACCTTGAACCCGTCCCGCCCCATCCCCGTAGCTTATGTTTCGGTATTACCTGCACTCGACCCCATCCCCATTTATGCGGGTAAAACCCTACCCAAATGGGGCGGGTGCCCACGGGGATGTGTTTGGGTGGGGCAAATGGCCATCCCTATTTGATATGTTACCAAGGAAACAATTGCCCGAAGCAATTTTCTCTAATAGTGTAGCAAACCAAAAATCGACTAAGCACCTTAGTTCCTTTGCTAAACCAATTGCACAAATACAATCGCTTGTTCGATAAGACCAAAATAAAGATTAGAATTAACTCTATTTTTCTCATCAGGTTCTAATTATTCAAACAATAACTTAGACCTTTCACTTTTAAACAAGACAAGTACTAGGTTAGTTAACTAGCATTGCTTGTTAAGGCATTCGATTAGACTTGAATAACCGAAACTTCCACTTTGATAAGTCTAACTAAGATCAGAATTAACTTAGTTTCTCTTATCCGGAATCGAATTGGACTAAACAATTCATCCCGAAAACCTTTTGTTAAGCCATAAACAATTCATACAAACCAAATAAATCAACTTGCATAAGTATTTACCCCAACCGGAAGCAATTGAAACAACATAGACATTAAAGTACCGCAATTGCACCGAAATTTTGGAAGCCTAAACAATTGATACCAAACAATAAAGCAAGATAACAATAGTTTTTCTTAACCGGAAACAATTGAATCACACTGATAGGTGTAGAATACACCTAATTTACTATCTAGTAGTTTATGCTTTGCTATTTTTCTTGTAAATTATGTATTTTACGCTTGTTTTGAGTTTTATAGCTACTTTGGAGTCGCACGGAGGAAAAGAAGAAGAAATTACTCTATTTGAGCCAAAAGGGCAAAGAGGTCATTTTACAGGCGATTGATATATGGAGCCCAGTTAAGGTTAAGGGGCAACCCAATTTGAGGAGTGCTAAACACAGATCAGCCAAGGTTAAGGGCTACTCTTTATTAGAGGATTACTAGAGAAAGGACAGGTTGAAGTTAAGGGGCTGCCAAACTGGGTAGCCCTTATCTAGAAACGTGGTGCTGCTATCAGCTGGTAATGGATGGGTTATGTCCATGGTGTTGAAACCCTGTTCCACACCCGTACCCGGATCCAGATCCGCCCCATTTTATCAACCCTAAATCGAGAGTTATTTTCAATCATTTTGTCTGAATCCGTTTACAGAGAGAGAGGCTGCTGTTGAAAGGTCGAGAGTGAGATCGAGATTGAGAGAAGAAGTGAGGATCGAAAATCGAGTGAAATCGATACATGATTCATGGTCGCTGTTATCAAAGTTCGAATTAGGTTTTGCGGCTTTGAAGTGGAGATGAGGTCGCACTACGAGATTGAATCGAAGATGGCCGGTGAGCTAAAGATGATATCTATGAGAAGAAATCGATGTTGTTGAGAGATGGGTTTGTGGTTCAAGATGAAGAATGGGTTGATCGAAGTGAGTGCTACTGAGAGTTTGGGAATAAACTCTGATGTTGTGAATCAAGATGTGAAGCGAGATCAAATCGAGAAGAGGCTGCGAATGGGTTTGTGATAAACAAAGTAATGATGAAGCTCAGGGGGGAGATGAAGCTGTGTTGGCTGCAATGGAGTTGCAGGTGGTGATTTTGCAATGGCCTGTTGAAGCTGCATTGAAGTTTGAGAGCAGATATTGCAGTGAAAGTTTCAGGTGGAGAAAAACCTGTTGTTGTTGATTCAAAGATGAATTTACAGGGAAGGTTGGAGGTAGTGAGCTATCGACTGAAGAAGAACAGAAGATGGTGGTCGTCAGTAATGACTCGGAAGGAGGTATAACAGATGCAAATGGAAGTACCATGACATGGTTTTGAAACTCAGGGCCGTTATTGGATTTGTGTTTTGCGAGGCAAGTTGGAGTAGAAATTGCAGTTGGAATTACAAGTTTTGATTGGCAATTATGTGAGCAAAAATTATAGAATGTGTCTCTGATGTTGCACAGAGCAGGATATGGGAGAACTGAAATGACTTAGCCTGGCACATTGTTGAAATATGAGTTGCGG